>VZTY01015891.1:15502-33293 GCA_013400935.1 Turnix velox
CTGCCCATATTGTATATGTTTTGCAAGCTGTCAGCTGTGCAGAGTTGTCTCATGATGCTCGTGTTTGCTTGTAGGCAAAAAAAAAAATTGTACAAATATTGCTTAAGAAGCCTGAAATTTATAAAGTCATCAAAGAAATGTCCCTTATTTTCTGGGATCTTTGCAGCTTTAAATTTTTATTTTTTTAATAAAAATGGACAGAATTATGCAGGATTAGTTGGAAGAAATAAATAAGTTTTAGAAACAGATTTCACAGGCCTGATGCAAAGATTCTTCCACCCATGCTATAAGCAAAACAGACTGAGCCCAGGCAGCTGCTGGCTGGCAGGGCACTACAGTCAAGGAGATAATTCCACCTGAGAGCTCCTCAGCTGAACAGAGGAGCCAACCAAGGACAGTGGGAGCCACAAATGGAGAAATGAAGAGACATAAAACATCCCCCAGAGAAAGGTCTTGTCAACTCTCTCTTTCACTTTTTTCCCCACTACCAAGACCAATTACAAAAAGAGACCAAAAAAAGCAAAACCCAATCCAAAAAAAACCAACTAATTTCTTTTTCCCCTCAATTACAACAGTAACAGGAGGAAAGCACAAGAGAATCTTTTTGCATAGCTCTAAAATGATGCCACTTTTGCTCCTTTGAGCAGGATTTGTGCACTCTGAGGCTTTCCCACCCAGCCAAGTGGAAACTTTTGGTTCAGTTCATATTTGAGTCAACAGGAACCCTCCATTTCCATCTAGACTCTATTTCAGAGAGAGAATTCAATAATCACTTCCACTTCTAAAAATATGACTTGCTGGGAGAGTAACATATTTAATTTTTAATAGAAAAATAAGGGTTTCATCATTATAAAGTATCAGGGCACAGGATGAGAAAGTGGGGCTTATGTAAAATCTATATATTTCAGTAACACTTTTATGTGGGAAATTTTTATTCAGATTGGGATAGATCAAGCAGAGAACTGGGAGAAATCACCAAACACTTCTAGTGGATATTAGTAGTTTGGTCAAATGCTCTGAGTCTGAAAGAGCAATAAATTTTTGAGCTATCTTTCAAGAACCTGAGGGTCAGGGGTTCAAGTCCCTGTCCAGGTATGAGGCTTGTCAGCGTTGGGCTGATGGTTGGACTTCATGATCTGAAAGGTCCCTTCCAACCTTGATTATGAAACTATGAAACTAACAGAGCTAATTATTTATAATAAATCATTCCCATAATCCAATTGGAAGAGAGCTACCACTCCTCCAGTTGCAGGAAAGGCTGGATTTCAAGTGTTTTGCTTTAGTTGAATTGGGGGACAGAAGAAAACTCAATTAGAAATAAAGGTAAGGGGATAATTAGGTAAAGAAAAAAAAAAAAAAGCCCTTGCACTTTGTGTCCTATGTTTCCTACTCATAGACCCACCATTGATTTCCAGTAAGGAGAAAATGGAGAACTAAGAATCATAGAATATTTTGGGTTGGAAGGGACCTTAGAGATCATTAGTTCCAATCTCCCTGCCATGGGCATGAAAAAAAAAAAACAAAACTCCAAACTAAGGATCAGAAGACCTACCATTCACTTCAGTGTTTAGATTGGGCCATAAGTGCAACATTTAGTTTCTCATANTGGAAAAAAAAACAAAACCCCAAACTAAGGATCAAGTGCAACATTTAGTTTCTCATAGCTTTAGATGTGATATGCAAAATGAGGAAAAGATAATGGGATCCACTTGTTTTTGCATTAAGTCCCCCTTGGTGCCTGCAATTTCCTGAGTAAGCTGATTGTCCTTTCTGTATTGCAATTCTTAGAGAGAAAAGCAGAAAAATTATATTAATTATGCTGCTGCCTATTGGATAAGCTTTTCTGAATGAGCATCTACACTCCCTGCTGAGGGATGTAATCTAGACAGATTAGAAAGAGGAAGCAATCAACACAGCCTGGCCCAGTTCCAGAGCTAGGTGACATGGCCAAAACACAATTTAAAAAAGAAAAATAAATAAAGCCAAGCCAAAAAAAACACTACCAAGTAACCCTCACATCAATTTTAGCAACACTACAGTGTCTCCAGCAGAGGTGCAACTGAAGCTAAGTGGAGGTGACTGAATTTTAATTCCTTTCTTTATCCAAATGTATCTAAAATGGATCATCCCTGAATAGCAAAAGGATATCAACAGCCAACTAGAAGATCATGCACAAAAGAGTAAAAGATCACCCTCCTCAGAGCCTGAGAAGCTTTATGCATACTCATGCCACATTCTTCAATCTTCAAAGGAGGTCACTCATATAAATTCAGTAAAGACAGTAATGTGTGAATCTGATGCTACCCTGACCCCTCTCCCACTTTCGAAAGCAACTCGAAAAGCTTAAACAGTAAAATCCAAGCAAAAAGGCACCTCCACTGCTGCCAAACAGATAGATAGCCTGTGCCTGAACTCAATTTACAAAACAGAGACATCACTGTATGTTAGCCACTTTAATAGATTCAAGTTTATTTTCAGAATGTACATCTACCTTCAGCAAACTGCTAAGCACAAACAGAATAAAAATGCTGACAGAGACAGCAGCCTGGAAGATAAAGAGACAACTGAAAGAACAAAATTAACACATCACAATAATTATTTTATTTTTCTAGCTTTTCTATAAGAATTTGCCATGGCAAGAGCAACAGTAATGCTTGGAAATCTATTTATACAGAAGTAAAAAAATATACAGGACCTGTCCATGCACAATAGTGCATAGATAGCCATCAGCAGCTCTGGTAAAGCCACCCTCAGGTCTGATCCCATTATATCAGGTGAAACACCATGAGCATTCCTACGAGACCAACCCCAACTCAAGAAAGACCCAGAAAAACCTACAGTACCACTGTGTTCTGCCTTCCAACATCCTTAGAACTGTAACAAGCTGCAAACAATCTATGAATCTAGAAATGGCAGTAAATAGGATTTCTTTTCAGTTCATGAGCTGGGAAGCTTGTTTCATAGGGCAGCTCCCAGTGAGTGACAGTTAAAACACAGCAGAGCTTGTGCTACATGCTAAGAAGAATGAACCATGAAGAATGATGAAACCAGAAGTGTGACAAACACTCATCTGATGTAGCCAGCTTCAGTAAAGTCTGAAAACTAGTTCTAAGCCACAAGCATCACTATAAGACAGCACACAGGTAAGAAAAATTATTCTGCCTGGTTACTAGAGCTGTAGAAACTGTAGCAACAATAGTTTGATGGTACCCAACAACACTCTCTGCCCCTTGAAATGTCTCCTAAGTGACAGGCAGCTCTTTTTTCCTACTTTCTTGGAAGCCAAAAGTGTGACAAATATTCATCTGATGTAGCCAGCTTCAGTAAAGAGGCTGAAAACTAGTTCTGAGCCACAAGCATCACTGTAAGACAGCACACAAGTAAGGAAAATTATTCTGCCTGGTTACTAGAACTGTAGAAAATATAGAAACAATTGTTTGATGTACCTAACAACACTCTTTGCCCCTCAAAATGTCTCCTAAGTGACAGGCAGCTCTTTTTCCTACTTTCTTGGAACTGATTCATCTTTTTTTTTCCCCTTGGAATTAGCTGCAAGTTTAATTCAAGGCAAAGAATCTTTTCAGAGGAAAATCTATTTGGTGCTTCTTAGAAGACATTTCTCCACACATTCTGAAGTGCTTAATTTTGAAGGTAGTCACTTAATATTCCTTGCAATCATTTCATGAGCAGAACAATATAATGACCTTTTTAAGAATAAAAGAAGGGAATTTAGAAGCATTTTCTTTCTCTCCCTACTGAATCAGAAGAGCATGGTGCAAAAAGGATAGAACAGTGAGTCACGTTTCCTTCTATTCACTCAATAAATCAAATGCAGAGATGAAAACACAAAAGATATTAAGGCTAAACTTGAAAGAGTTACTGATGAAAATATCTCCAGAAAATGGAGAGGAAGCAAGTACTCTACATTATTGTAAATGGATGTTAGCAGCAAACTTGGCTAGGAATATTTTTATCAGTGTTTTATATAAACTATTCTGGAAAAAAGGATTAAAAAAATACAAAAATATTATCTATATAGGATTTCTTCCAAAGAAACTCAAGGAGGAATTACTCTGAACTGAGTTTATATTATCTTAAAGCTGATTACCAGTTTGCTATTGCTACATCACCCTTTTAAGATTACTTAATACACATGTAAATTTTCAAGGACAACATTCCCCAGCAGCCTGGATATACTTTAAGAAGGGAATTAACTCCTCTCCAAGGATCTGGTAAAACTTCCTCTGGCATTTTTGTCCACTGCAGAATCTATGCCTAGCTGGAATTTAGCTGAACATCATATTCTTTTCATTTTTCTTACTTCAAAAAAAAATCAGAAGAAACTGCTTTAGAAAATACTAAGAGGAGGCAAAAAGAAGAGATAGCAGTAAGAGAAAATTCCAGCCTGAAATCTTTGAAATCAAGTTCAACTAAATTAGAATGAGCTCAAAGGCATGAGAGGTGAAAGAGTTTATTCCACTAAATCCAGGATGACAGGAGAAGAATCATGATGTTAGACAAGTTGAGTAGAATCATTTTTCTGTTAGAGCACAGCACAGATTAAATGATTTCTTTAAAGGACTTCTTCTATAACATCATCAGTGTCCCAAACAGTCCTGGGTTTACTTAGAAATGTATCCTTTCCTCTAGATTAATCAAACTTTTCTAAATTAAGCCTTCAGTGTACCAATATATTGGGGGATAAAAGGCTTTTGATGCTCCCCATCAGCAACAACACAAGATAAGCCACAAGATCTCTTCTCCACACCAAGTTCTCTGCTATTTCTTTGAATTTCAACCTATTCTTCTTAATCATAAGACAAAGTACTGGTTTTTTGTGTGATGTGCTGCAGATTGCTGGAATGCAAGAGAAGCATCTTTGTGAATAACACTTCTTTCATTGATTGTTTGGAGATGAAATTACTGTTTACATAAGGAGTTCCTCAATTCTTTCAATCCTTTTCCAAGAGGAGGAAGAAGGAAGGCAAAGCAGGCAGAAGATTTTCCTTTTTTTTTTTATGAAAATTCCACATTTTTTTCTTGCATCATAGTGTTCCCAGTAATGGATCACTTCAGCAGCCCAGTACTATTTCTACAGTGAGAGAGAGCAACCATCATTTTCTCTTCTTGACAAGCTCCCCCTTAAATGTGCCTCTTAGAAGTGATGCCCTATGTCACTGCCTAGCTCTCTGCAGCCTCTGTTTCCATGGCTGCTTTTAAAGGTTTTAAAGCCTCCTTTTCACCTGCAAATGTAAATTGGGAAACTCTATCAGGAGGATTGCCTAGTAAGTATTTTTAATCAAAAACCAAATTTTAGGGGATACATTTATAGCAAGCTTCCCATAATACAAGCCACTAAAGTTGCCAGCACATCAGTTCTGTACACAGAAAAAAAAAAATCCTGCATTTGTGTGAATAAATAGGGCAATTTGCAAACCTTAACTTGACCAGACATCTGGTTTGTGTGTACAAATGTAGGTTTCTTCTAGGGGTAAAGCCTGAGCTTGCAAAATTTCCACCCACAACCATAGAAATATCACTATTTCTGTCGTCAGATTGTTGAGTAAAAGCAAAAAAAAATTTAATTCATTCTTAAACATTAAAGAAGAAAAAAATCACACAAAAAAATTACGTGGGGTTCAATAGGATTTAACAGTTCAATGACAACCTGCAGTGAACTTGAATCTTCCAGAACTAACAGAAATTAGGATCTTAAGTAAGACCTGAGATGAATCCATTCAAGAGTACAAAAGAAGTGAAAATAAATACTGCCACACAAAACTGCCTATCCTCTTGGCTGAAAAAACATCACTGAAGTCTTAAAGTTTAATGGATAATCAGTTTGTAGCACAGGGTGTAGCACAAACTTACAGACTGTGCTATGAAATGAGCCCTGAAATTATTATCCCTGTGAAATACCAAAGCAGAAGAAAAACTGAATTCATTCCCAAGCCTGAGCTAAAATGAAGACTACTTATGATCCAGAAGTGGTGCTTATTTTGTGGTTTTTCTAGATCTTGAGGATCCCAAGCTTAAGAAATCACACTAATTACACCTGTAAAATCACACTAATGAAAGGCAGCTTATCATACACTGAATTCCACAGACACACTCTGATCCTGAGCTCCTTTCAACACCTAAACCAAACCAAAAGGATGGATTACTATCACTGCCCTTGTCTTTTTGTAGTAGCACACACACCCAGCTGATGTATGAATGGGTATTCAGAAAAAAAACAAAACACAACCAAACTATTAACTACAAAAATCAAGGTAAAATCAAGCTACATTTCTTTGAATCTCTGAATCCTGGACCTACATCAAGATCTATCATGTTCTGACCCTGACTGTCATAGTGACAAGATGCTTGGGCAACAGCAGAAGTCTGAATTTGTCCCATGCCATATTGGTTCTTGAGGAGAGCAGCATCTTAAAGTTGATAGAGCTTTTAATCCACTTACCAAGCATCAAATGTTCAAGCATCTTCAAAGGATGAGCTCCTGAGTCTCATGGCATTTGGCCAAAAGCAGCAGGGCTCTCAATCAGCAGCAATGAGAGAGTAAATGCCTCTCCAGCATGGGCACTGATGTCAAAAACCAACCAGTCCTCTAGGGCAAGGCAGATAATTTCAGTGGCATATGTCTCAGCTAATTCTGGTCTCTCAAACCCTGGCTAAAGTTATGGGGCAGTGTCTGTGGAAATCTAACCTCTCAAGGACACATGCATAGGGAAACAGATGGCTTGCAACAGACTGCTCAATCCCAAATCAAATAACAGAATCAGCACTTCAGAACAACTGCTTGTATGGACAATTCTGTTAGAGAGCATGGCCCACAGATGGACAGCTTATTCAGTTAGACCCCCCAGAAAAGCTTCTAGATTTTCTTTATATGTAAGTTCAACATCTTAAAAGCAATTTTCCAGAAGTATTCTATAGTTCTAAGCAAGTCATCTGGTCTTTTCTGGCATGAATTACTTCATGTTACATATTTACATATTTTAGTATAAATAACATTTTAGGATATGAAAGAAATAAGCTTTTTACATATTCTTATCTCCTCCCTACAGAGTCACTCAGCCTCCAAACTTGTCATTTCTGTCATCTTCCACCAGATGATGGAAAGTGATTCAAGAACAAAAACCAACCAAAAAAAAATATATGATTTTCTTCATATTGAAAAGAATTTCATGTCACAACATGAAACATGAAGAAGCCCAGAAAGCACAGAGCATAAGAATAACTCAAGAAGGAAAACACTCTCAAGAACATACTCTTGAGGGAAACAACAACTTCACCAGCATGCTGGGAGGTGCATCTCTTACATTGCTGAATGTAATCTCAGAAACACATGAAGAGAACTAGCTGCTTGCTCACATGAATATTGGAGGAGAAAAGAAGTATTAACTTGGCATCCCAGTATTTTCAATTCACATGGAAATATTTAAAAACATTTTATTTATTTGATTATTTTGATCCTCAGAGATCCCACATCACCCACCTGCTCAGCAGTGAAGCCACCTGGGAGGTGCAAGGACTTCTCCAGCAGCACACAATTTCACCACACTCTGTCCTGCTTTTGCCCACCTCAACTACAGATCTAAATTCTCACCATCATAATTTATATATTACCATTCTTACTACAATTAGTATTTCCTAAAACTTGTCATCTTGGTCATCTTCTGCCAGATGATGGAAAGTGATTAAACGACAAACCAAAAAAATTTTCTTCATATTGCAAAGAATTTCATGTCACAACAGGAACAGGCTGCTGAGGGAGGTTGTGGATGCCCCGTCCTTGGAGATGTTCAAGGCCAGGTTGGACGGGGCCCTGGGCAACCTGATCTAGTAAATGTGTTTGCTTGGTGGCCCTGCTAGGCAGGGGGGTTGGAGTTACATGATCCTTGAGGTCCCTTCCAACCCGGGTCATTCTGTGATTCCGTAAGAATAGCTCAAGAAGTTTAACCTATTTCCTAGCAAGAAATCTGAGAAACTTCAAATAATTTTAAAAGCCAGCCTACAGAACCATCAGCTGTTGAATTTCAAACTGAATAGTGTTGAATACAACAATGGAATAGAGTTAAGTGCACAAGGAATCCTGTGATGGGTACCCATCAAGCAAACAGAATTGCTTGATCCAACTGCACTGATTCCACACAATAGCATGTGTAACATGGAAATCTTAATTTGGGGGGATTGTATCCTTACCAGCAAGAAGAAGGTCTAGTTCCTGAATGGTGGAATCATTTTATTGATCTAAAAGTCCCCTTTCAAGGGTTACATTTTCTTCTTCTCCCACTTCCTTCCTGAAAACTATTTCATTGTGTTACTGAGTCATCTGAAAAGCAGGAACATTTCAGCAGTGAGCAAGTCATATATAAATAATGGAGATCAATAAATTTCAACGTGTGGTCTGCAGATTCTTTGGGTTCACACAACCTTCCTCAGAAAAGGAAGCCTTCTGCAGTGTGTTAACCTTTCCTGCACAGAGACACGTGCCTCCATGGAAAACTACTTAGTGATCCACAAATCAAAAAGGCTGCAAGCCACTGATGGAAGTAATCTGTAAGCACTTTTAATCCTTTGTAGAGATTATAAATTCCATTTCCATTCATTGTTTAACAAAATCAAGGCATTTAGGGCAATTTTATATAATAAAAATGTAAAAGTTTCAGAATGTGACTACAGCAAACTGAGGCAACATCGAGTGGTCTACCCAAATAAAGTTTTGATTAAGAGAAAACATGAAATTTCACACGTGGTCTTCTTTTACACAGCCCTTCATAGCTCAGCTCCCTTGATACATTAATTTTTATTCCTGTTACTGACAAACAAAAGCAGCAGAGCAAAACAAAGATGTCTCAGTGCAGTTAGAAAAAAGATATTATCTTTGAGGAAATCGGTAGAATTAAACCTTAAAAAAAAAAAAAGCATGCAGAATCAGTGAGCCTGTTAAATATAGACAACACTGACAAAGAAACAGTCTATATTTATTTGAAGAGCCTATGGATTCCCCCTCCTCCCCCTTCCCAGTTCTATTGAAACGATGTCCTTATCTCAAGTACTTTTCACATATCAGAGAAGTGCTAAATTTCACAAAGCCTGCACTAATGTTTTGCATTTCCATTCCAAGTGAAATGCACTTCAGTAAGTAAACATGAGTATTCAATAAAACTGTTGCTAGAGACAATAGGGAAAACAAAGCAAGGAGAGAAAAAAAAAAGCAAAAACAAAAGCAAAAACCCTGCTTCAAAACACATTCATAAGTAAATCTTTCTAAAAGCATAGGATAATACCGTGGAACACTGAAGAGCTGAGTCTCTCCAAGCTGAGAATAGGGTTAGTGCAATTTTTAGTACTCAGGTTCATGTTATGTTTTTTTTTTTTTCCTTTTTTTCTGAAAATCTTTATTGGGCTTGAAAACATAAAAAGATGTTTGCATTATAATATTTTATCATTCTGTAGATACTTCTGTGCATCAATTGAAAATAACCACATCTCTCTGACAGACTGAGAGCACACTGAACAGTCTGCTCATAATCTTTTCCAAATATTTCCCACAGTTGAGGTGTTGTGGGGTGGGGGAATGACTTGATTAAGAATTGTTTTGCAAGCCCTAAAATTCCTGGTGGGTTTGGTTTGAGCATCTCAGTTTCTACTCTTTGAACTTCATGGAAATTTGTCAGAGTAACTCCTTTCCTCTTTCTGAAGTACAGCACAGGGGGTCACCATGAAGAACCACATCCTCTGCAGTCCAGGTACTAATTTAAAGATATGTCATGACTTCAAGAATGGGGCAAGCACAAGCCCAACTTCACATGCCACCAGAAAGTCTCACTGGATTCAGCAAGACCATCTACAGTGGCAATTTTTTAAGGCTTGATGCTGTAAAGACCTGCATATTCTCTAAGACCATGCAAATGAAGAAACAAACAAGGTGAAGAGCATTGAATCTGCTCATTAGAATCTTCACTTCTCCCCTAACATATTTCTACACTTCCCTCAACAAGAATCCTGGGCTGCAGCAAGAGAAGTGTGCCCAGCAGGGAGGCGATTTTGACCCTCTGCTCAGATCTGGTGAGGCCCCAACTGGAGTTACTGTGTCCAGTTCTGGAGCCCTCAACATAAGAAGGACATGGAGCTGCTTCCACCAGCTCCCTCAGCACCCTTGGGTGCATCCCATCATGGATTTGTCAATGTCCATATTGCTTAACTGGTCCCCTAACCCAATCCTCATCAGCCATCATAGTTTCTACCATCCAGCCTACTCTAAATTGTTTCCATAAATTTACTTTCTGTATTGACAAGCTCATGGTAAATTAAAAAATGCTACATCCTTCTTTTCTTTATTGAGATGCCAGGGGTTTTTTTCTTACCTGCCTCTTCTCTTCCACTTCTAAACAAAGAGGAAGAGAGAGAGGAGCTGAACAAAGCCAGCAGATTAAATGCAAAATCTGACATTATTCTAGAAGGTACTGATATAAGTAAAAGTTAAGATTCCCCAAAATGACTGCAGAGATTCAGCTTCCTGAGAAATTAAACTCATTCCTTTGCCACTCCCATAACTTTTTTTTTTACTTGCTTTTTCCTAGTGTGTTTGCTTATTTTGTTTTGATTTTTTTATTTTTAAGATGACAAAATTAATAACAAAAATTTTACTGTTTTTATTTTTTTTTTTTTAATTTTTTAATAGCAAAAACTTTACCAGTGCTCTGGCTTATGTCTTAAGGACAGAAAAATATTCTTTTGTCTCTTCTTATCCTTTTAAACAGCAAGGTATTTGGGAGGGGGCAGCAAGATAATAGGAATGCTTGCCATTCAAGTTGCTTGTATTTCTGAAGTGGTTTACTTAATGTTTCTCCCCTTAGGTATAATTCTTGTTAAGACACACAGATTTATACTCTTCCCTTTATTTTCCAGTGGAACTTTTGAAAAACTAACATGTAAAGTGTGCACTAAGAGCAACTTCAAAGCTGCAGGCAGAATAAAACAAATCCAAAAAGCAAACCCACCTCTGCAGAAAATTGTTGAGTGGATTTAAGTCACAACAACAACAAACAGTAAATAATAAAGTCTTTCTGAAAACTAGAGAAACACATGTGTCCCCTTCATTGATTTTATCACTTCANACAACAACAAACAGTAAATAATAAAGTCTTTCTGAAAACTAGAGAAACACATGTGTCCCCTTCATTGATTTTATCACTTCATCACACTCAACAAATCTGTGTCAACATGAGTGGCAAGTCTCTGAGGTAAAAAAAATGTAAAAGTCAAGGCCATAAAAGCAGACCACATGCTTAGGAACTTGTCTATTGTAACCATAATGAGGTGGCCTGCTGTCTCTAAGGAGACAATTCATGATACAGCATATGCCCAGAGAGAAGTGAAAGACTGTTTTATGAATCCAATACAAGTCATCTGTAAGTCAATGAAGATTTCAATTCCTTAAAGAGACAGAGAGGAAGGAAAGCATTCATGTGAAGAGCAAAGTTGTGAATAACCTGTTTGTATGTAACCAGACATTGCCCTGCAACAATACCATAAAACCTACCAGAATCAGCACATCTAAGTCAAGATTAATCATGTAAGTCCTCCAAGAGGAGGCCTTTCAAGATCTACCCTATTTACATAAACAGCATTTTCCAGCACCCTGTTGATCTTCCCAGGATTTCAGAAAGATTGCCAATTATTAAAATCCATTTTCTGTAACATGCTGAAGAACAAAAAGGCAAAGCAATTTCTTCATGTTAATACTGTGGCTCACTCTTCTCCTACAGCAGACACTTCACACTTTGGGTTCCCAGGATGTGCAATGAGCCCAGTATAAAGCAGAAGGAAGCTGCAGTCTCAAAAATACCAAAAAAGAGCATGTCTGTGATTGCTGCTGAAGATATTATTTACAGAGAGGTGTTAGCTGTCCAGGTTCACCACAAGATTGCTAATGATAAAGTAAAAAAATAAAAAATCTTTATGGAGAATTGCCTGAAATGACATTTCCTGTATTTAATGGGGTGGGGGGTGTGGAGGGGGCATGGAGTGTTTTAACAAACCTTTTGCTTTGGGAACAGGAAGGGAAGAAGATCTGATTTAAGAAAATATCAAAATGCAGGACAAAGAACTGAAGGATGTGGGGTCTTTGAGTGTCCTATGGGAAGGGAGCACAGTAGAAAATAACATAGTTTCTTGCTTCTTGATCTTCAACAGACTCAGTTTTAAAAGACAGGCTTTTTAATCATTGTTTTTCTTACAGGAAGTCATGCACTACTGAAACCAGGGGTGTAAACACCTTCAGAGATTTTAATTCCTGTGAATGCAGCTCCTGGGTAGAGAGGACTCTCACACAAGTTTACAGCATCTTTTTAGTCAAAACCCTACTTTTTTCTTTCCCATCCTCCCATTGATAGAGCATTAAAAGGAGCATGATTCTTCAGCAGTCATTCACATGAGCACATTTGGTCATAAAGGTTATTTCCAAAAAATCTTTCTCCCACACATGCAGTTGGGAGAAGCAATACCAATATCAACTGAGCATTTGATTGTGGATTTATAGCCTAGAAATGGGAGGGCATATGGTGGGACTCCAAAATGGATATGAAATGTTCACACAGCCTCACAACAGATAATGAAGTGTAAAATAGGACACAAGTGGCTTAGATACAGCCATTTAGCATCTGCTCCAGCTGCACTGACTCAGGTTGGACATTACACAGTAGCATGATGCAGACTCACATGTAAGACAGCTTGATTATGTCCCAGCCAAAAATGACCTACCATGCAGGAGACCTGGGTTACCAGATAGACATTCCCTAGCATCAAGTAGAACAAAAAGAGTGTCTTCAGTCCTGAATGTCATCCATAGTCTTCCTCTATCTTTTTTTCCCCACAAGGAGGAGAAAAGCTGTTCTCTTGGCACTGTACAAAGTGTAACATGTGCCTCCATAATAAGCAAATCAATAATAATAAGCAATAATACAACACATCTAGAAATGCAGCTGATCAGAAAATGCAAGTGAAAGAGTCAAGAGGAGGTACCTCAGCATCCCTGATCCTCCTACCTTTCACAGAATATCAGGGATGGGAAGGGACCTCAAGAGATCATCTAGTCCAATCCTCCTGCCAGAGCAGGAATACCTAAACTAGGTCACACAGGAACACAACCAGTTGGGTTTGAATGTCTCCAGAGAAGGAGACCCCACACCTTCACTTCACCTCGACACCAAAAATGTGTCTTTGATGAGAACAATCACTTGTCTTAGAAAAGGACGCATTGACAGCATATCTAATCTAAAGATCTGGAGCCTTCACATCAGAAACAAACATCACTCAAAATATAAAGGGAAGTAGAGGGAGAAACTGCTTTGTGATGTAGTTTCACCTCAAGATTCATTACAAAAACAACTGGAAGCAAAGGAAAGAACTATGAGAAGCAGTGTAGGGGAAAGGGACCTGGTGGACAGTAGGATGACCATGAGCCAACAATGTTCTCTTGTGGCCAAGAAGACTAATGGCATACCTTGGTGTATTAGAAGGGGTGTAGCCAGTAGGTCCAGAGAGGTTCTCCTCCCCCTCTGCTATGCCCTGGTGAGACTGCATGTGGAGTGTTGTGTCCAGTTCTGGGACCTTCAGTTCAAGAAGGACAGAAAACTGCTGGAGAGAGTCCAGCACAGAGACACAAAGATGATGAAAGGATTGGAACATCTCCTTTCTGAGGAAAGGCTTCTCTTTAACTTAGAGAAGACTGAGGGGAGACATCACTCATGTAAAGGGTGAGTGTCAGGAGGATGGAGCCAGGCTCTCCTCAATGACCTCCAAAGATAGGACAGGAATCTGAGAAAGAACTTTTTCACAGTAACAGAGCACTGGGCTGCCCAGAGAGGGTGTGGGGTCTCCTTCTCTGGAGACATTCAAAACCCAACTGGATGTGTTCCTGTGTGACCTAGTCTAGGTATTCCTGCTCGGGCAGGAGGATTGGACTAGATGATCTCTTGAGGTCCCTTCCCATCCCTGATATTCTGTGAAAGGCAGCAGGATCAGCAGTGCTCTCAGAAGAGAATGGACACCAACATTAACATAATTTGCATAAACTGTCTGGGGTTAGGTCAGAATTTCTGTAGCTCACACCACTGGATGGCAAACAGTGCTGAACAGAAGTGCTGGCTCTTCAGGGGTTGTGGGGAGCATTTAGTATGCTGCCTGCTTGTTCACATCAGTCTCTGCAGCCCAAGCAGATGGATGTCAGTCTGTGTCTCTCTCTCACACACACAATGCACACACCCACATTAGCAAAGCAGAAAAAAAAAGAACATTTTAATTTATTTCTGCAAGTTTACTCTTGCCACCTGTACCATCACCAATTAAAACTGCTTCCCTATCACAGGTAGTTAATAATTTAGTTGCTATGGATCTACTCTCTCAAATCATGCAAACTTAGGGACTGAGCTATTCTTCCATTCAAAATGAGCATCAAGAAAATGCAGAGCAAGAATTCCAAAATGCAGGACCAGCACTGATAAAGTTTGGTGGAAGAAAAAATTTTTAAAGAAAGAATTATTCTGCTTTTCCTTCTCCAGCCTCTTTTCATCTCCTGTTCTTTTGTTTCACCTTTGTCCATTTTTCTCCTTTTTAATTGAATTTTATTATTTTTCAAACAGTTGTGAATTCTCACTTTGTAATTCCCACTCCAACACAAAGTTCAATTTTGAAAGATCATTTTATATGTGCTGAAAGTTCAGGGTGTTGTCACAATTTAAGAGATAAAAATCAAAGCAAATGAGCAAAAATTAGTCACATCTGCTGCTGCCTAGCTCCATGGGTATGTAGTACCTCATGAACATCACCATAAGCTTTTAAATCCAAAAAGCTGTTATTAATTGGAATCACAACATATTTTCAGTGTTGAAAGAAATGCTGTTGTCCTGCCTCTGGTTTTGTCCATGTGCTCTCTGGCTTCTTCTGACCAACACTGCCAAAGGTGCAAACACAGAAAACACCATCTCCTACAGAATCCAAAAGGATCATTGAATCCTAGACTTGTTGAGATGGAAAGGTCATCTGGTTCAGCCCCCTTGCAGTGAGCAGGGACATCCTGCACAAGATGAGGTTGCTCAGAGTCTCAGCAAGCCCAACCTTGGATGTCCCCAGGGATGGGGCCTCCACCACCTCTCTGGGCAACCCCTTCCAGTTCCTCACCACCCTCAGGGGGAAAAACTTCTTCCTCTTGTCTAATCTAACCCTGCCCTGCTCTAGTTTCAAACCATTGCCCCTCATCTTGTGGCTCCATGCTCTGGCAAACAGCCCTTACCAAGCAGACCCCCACATCAGGCTGTTGTAATCAAGTAAAATGGAAAAGATAATAAGGCTGAGGTGGACAACTTAGAAAAAACAGACTGAAATTTGTTCACATAAGTAATTTTTTTTCCTATTCTCCATTTCATCTGTTAACATTGTGTTAATTTGTTTATTCTTTGCTTGTAGAATACTTCTATTATGCTTTCATTAACTTAATCATCTTGTTTAATAGATTAATGTTTAGCTACGGAAAGCATTTTTTGCCTTCCACACAGAAATGTTCTTAAAAGATGAGCAGAGTTGGAGTGCCATGGATTTTACATTAGAAAATTATGAAGCTGGAAGCATCGATGTTGTTTACTTAGAAGTGCATCTTCATTAGAGCAGATTCATTAAGAGCAAGTTTTGCTTTAATTAAGCTTCATCCTTGGGTGTCCCCACTGCCTTTTGCTCATGGATGTGTCCCAATTTGTGTATTATAAAGAATCTCCTATTGATTCAAGGAAGTTGACAATTTGCCTAATGGAGGGCAAGAATAATTTGTGGCTGTGACTTCCCTTCCTTCCCAAAGTGTCCCTCTACAGGATCTGCAGATGAAGAACGAGCTGTGCACGTTGGGTTCAGAAGGAAAACATTTATCAGACAGATATCTAATGGCCCATTTGTTGCAGTGAAGAGAGGATGTTCCAAATCTGCAAGTTTTCTTGTGGCTTTTAACTACAGCTTTGAAGGATATGGGTTTGGTTTACTTTCTGTATTTACCTAACATGTACTAAAGGCCTTGAAGATGGACAAAGGGCTGGAGCACCTCCCTTCTGAGGACAGGCTGAAAGAGTTGGGGTTGTTCAGCCTGGAGAAGAGAAGGCTCAGGGGGGACCTGAGAGTGACTTATGGGGCTGCAGAAAGGCTGAAGATTCTTCAATAGGATATGTGATGGCAGGACTAAGAATAATGGATGCAAATTGGAAGAGGGAAAATTTAGGATGGATATAACAAAGAAATTCTTTATGGTGAGGGTGGTTGAGACACTGGAAGAGGTTGCCCAGAGAGGTTGTGGATGCCCCTTCAATCCCTGGAGGTGTTTAAGGCCAGGCTGGATGAGGCATTGAGCAACTCCTCTAGTGGGAGGAGTCCCTGCTCATGGCAGAGGGGTTGGAACTTGGTGATCTTGAAGTTCTCTTCCAACTCAAGCCATTCTATGATTCTGCAAGTGGTTTTTGTACTTTCACATTCACCTTTTTGTAGAGCTTGATCAAATACATTTCCTTCCCATTGAGCCTGAGAACTAGGAGTCAGAGGCAGAAATTCATACCTATAACTTGAAATCGAATACCTAAAACCTGAAGGACTTGGACTGAATGGAGAAAAAAGATGGTTTGGCAATTTTTCTCTCAATTGTTTGGAACAGCAGACTCACTCATCAACCATGTAAAAACAAGCTTGTACATCCTTTTAGTTTTCAGTAGTACTCTGTTTCTCCAATTCTGATCACTTTTCCCCCCCACGTGCTATCATGTATGTAGAGAATTTAAAATGGATTCAACATTGAAATAGAATTTCCTGCATTGGATCCTACTAATTAATATTTGAAAAAAGCATGCTGAAAAAAAAAAATAAATCTTTTTAGAGAGATAGGAAAACAGTTCACAGCCCATGCCCCATCTTTTAATTGGGAACAATTAAGCTGCTGTTTTGCTTATGTAAATTTAAAATATGAGCATTTCATTTGTTTATGAAGCATATCTACAAAAATGGAACCATTTGTGCCTCTCTGCCTTACAGCAAGTGGTTTCAAAAATGGCAACAGGGGCAGAGATTTCATGTTGTGATAGATGCTGTTGAAGAGGTCTCTCTTTTTCTCTCCCTTCCCTCTGTTGTTTCCAGCCATCCTTCTCTCCCTTCTCCTTTGTTTGCTAAAGTAGCTTACTGACTGTATTAAAGGGAGCCCAAGTGTCAGCTTGAGACTGCCATGAAAACTAGCATTCATATAAACCATTTTTTCCACTTTTGTTAAGCTCCTTATCAAAAGAACTCTCCCTCTCTCTCGCTCTCCCTCTCTCTTTCACTCTCCCTCGTCTTCTGTCCTTTTTAGGCTATCTTTCTAATTTTATTGAGACTCCTCTGTTAAGCTACAGCACTATAGTTCAGTAACTATAGGAAAGTGAACCCAAAAGAGCCAGCTTGAGACTACCACAAACCATTTTCACTTCTTATGTTAACATTTCATCTCAAAGGACTCTTTTCTCTCTCTGTCAGTTGCAAGGCATCTCTTTGTCTCTATTGTGCTTACTGGGCTGAGGTGCCTCATTGACTGGAGGGAAGTGAACTCAAACATGCCAACCTGAGCCTGGCATACATTTTTTAATTTGCTTGAAGTTGACATCCTAAGGGACTCAGAGCCTGAGCAGCAATGCTCCTCTCCCCTCCACCCCATGCCTACTCTACTGAGCTAACTCTAAGATATATTTGCTATATAATATAGGCTGAAGGAGTTATGGTTGTT
>VZTY01015895.1:0-61824 GCA_013400935.1 Turnix velox
GGCCGGGAGAGGTGGGTCGGGAAAGCCTTGCGAGGACGGAGGGAGCATCGCAGGTGGTTATTAGTGTGTGAATGTGCTTAATGTGGAGCAAGGGCGGCTCCCCGGGCGCACTGTGAGGATAATGCTTGAGAAGACGCGTTGTTGCTACTGGAAAGGGGCTCAGGGCCCGGACTGGGGTGGGACGAGGCCTTCCCGCCCTGGGAGAGGGAGGAAAAGGGTGGCGATCCTTCTATCCAGGTGGGCATTTCTGGTGTGGGCAGGACTTTGCCGTGGATTTGGCCACAGCAGGAGGTGTAGCGTTGTGAGAGGTTGAGGTCAGGATGCTCGGTGTGGACAGTTCATTCCTCTGCTGGAAAAGACAAAGAAAATGACAGCTCTTCTGTCAGGGTGGTTACCTGAGCAAGAGGAAGATAAGCCTTCCTCAGAGGTTTTTGTTGTGGAAGGATTATTCGTTTGGGAGGCGTTACAGACAAGGAAGTATTTTTTACCCTTGGTCTAGGTTACAGAACTGCACGGGCATCTGACAAACTGGAGGCAATGCAGAGCTTGGGAGAGGGGAGTGAAGGGACAGGGTTTCATGTATGGGGTGTGTGGGAAGGGATAAAAGAGAAGAAATCAAAGTTGAGGCTGGGCATAATGTAGCAATAGGAAGACCAGAGAGCAGTGCAGAATTTTGAAGGACAGGTGCTTAGCCAGCCACGGGCCATGGGACTGTGGCAGAGTTCTTTCTCTCTCTTTTTTTTTTTTTTTAAGATCAGATGAGTTACCCTGGGAAAACACTCTGTTAGGAAAGGTCAATGATGTATTCCTAATTATGCATATCTAGGGAATTATGTGGACTCTTTTTTTTGGGTGGAGATACATGAGAAAGGGCTCATCCTCACAGATTGCAATATTTCATTCTTCCTTTTCAAAGTTCTTATGATGAAGATGTTTAGATGTGGATTTTTTTCCCCATGTTGAGGTCAACAACTGAATGCTTCTCCTTCTGGAGCACAAAGGGGCAGGTGAATTTACTTGCTGTCATGCTTGTAAGATCGATGTTGGTCTCGGTTGCTCTTTTGTGCTTTCTGGTGAATGACCATTGTTTATTGTTCTTTAGCCTTTTCTTCTGAGAGCTACAGAACAACTTCCAACAGTTTTTCTTCTTGGCTCATGCAGACTTTCTGACTGCAGGTGTGCACTGGATCTGTGCATGATACAAATATTAGCTGCCTCTTGACCAGGAAAGATAGTTGTATGCTAATAGTATATTAGAAGTTATGAGTTGGATGGATTTTTTTTTAATGTTGTTTAAAAGAAGGACAAAAGGAGCAAGAAAAATTTAGTCATTTGATAGGTTGGTAAAGTCTTTCTTGTAGAAGATATGGATTGCTTTTTGATGCTTTGTAGCTGCTGTGGGAAAATGAGGATGCTGTAAATAAGGCATGTGATGGCAGGCAACTGGCTGCAAGTTGATCGAGTTCTAAAAGTGGTTGCTGTGTTCTTACACCGAACTTCTAAACTAGAACTTCTAAAATGGCTCCTCTCCCCCATTCTCCTTTGGCAGGAATAGGACCTTTTTGCGATTTTTAATCCACTTTGATTACTATACTATTGTTCCCATGTGTGTTGGTTTTAAGTAGCTTGCTAAAATTGTGTCTTGGAACTTCTCAGTTCTACTCCAATGTGTTGAAAGTATTGGAGAAAGGAATTATTTAAAGTTTTCAGTTGTCTACACTAGATTTATTGATTAAAGGAGTAGCATAACTTCTGATTTGAGATTACATGTGACCAAACAGAACTGGATTAGTATGTTCTCCTAAGGAAAAGCAATGGCTTTTTATAATTGCTTATTGATTATAAATAACTTATGGATTCTTTACTTGTGCAAGCTATTATTTTTGAAAGCAAGTATAAAATAACTACTATTTCTACTATAGTAGAAATTACATGTATGGAATCACGTGAGAGGAATGTCATGTAGAATATTATATAGCACGTGGGGTGAGTATTCTCTTCCAGTGCCTGTAATGAAATGAAAACGGGCCCAAAAAGAGGGGGAAAAAATAGCACAAAGACAAGTAGAAAAGAATGGATGTCAGGTCCTACCCTGTTTCTGTACTTTGTCTTAGTATGGAAGTTAATAATCCTTGAATTCTTTTGTGTGTGGTAATAGAGTTTCCATATGATAAGAATCACAGAAAGGCCAAGTGCAGAGTCCTTTGCATGCTGGAGCACCTTTGTGCACTGTGCTGTGAACTGTTGGCTGGTGGTGTCAACCTGTGGTGCAAGCAGGTGTGTGCTTCTTACTGATCTGGTCAAGTTGTTCTTTTTTTGAGATTTTAATTGATAAGCATGTTGTCTAGATTGCAGGACTGGAACAGTAATACCTGACTTTTAAAAATACTCTTATTTTTGAAGGTGCTGTATATTCTCAGCCTCCCATTCATATCTGGATATTTGCCATCTCTGAAAATAAGGACTACCAAACAAAATACCTTGGCAGAATGGTCAGGCTTTAATGTTATTCCCTTCTTGTGTATCTGGAAAAGGCTTCAATGAAGAGACTGCAGTTGCATAAAACACTAATTCTTGAAGACTGAAAAATTAATTACAGTGACATGTGAATTATTAAACTCTTACTGCACTAGTAAACTTAAACCATTAGTACTGTCAGACTGATAAGTAGCATACCCTTGGTATTTGGGGATAAAGGAAACTGCTAATGGCACAATCTATCACGTTTTCATAGGAATTTGACAGGAGAAAGAATTCATATTGGAGTAACTTGTTCTTGCCACTATGCTTAGGCCTGTAAAAATAGTATTTGCTTTTTTTTTGTGGTTGGAGATTATGTCAGCTCTCAGTGGAGAGAGCTGCACAGCCACATAGAAAGGATTAGAGGACATTGCCATATTGATTTTAGTGCCACCAACAGCACCATGAGCTGCATTGTTTCCTTGTGGCAATAATACCAGATTCTGACAAGAGCTGAGACGTGCTGTCATCAGACTTTTCACGTGGCATTGAGGCTGAGCACAGCTAGTAAAGGAGTCTGGGATGTCACATACAAGATTAAGTACAAAAACTTAGAGGATGTTTCTTGTTTATTTCTAGTTATGTTTCTAGTAATTTTTCTTTACAGTCTTCACTTTCAAATGAAGTATCTCATCAAATGAAGTTGAAGTATCTCGAAATGCTATTACTCATCTCAAAAGCTAGGTGTGGTTGGTAGGAGTCTGGTTTTGAGCACTGAAGTTCAGTTTTCTGCTGTTGATGTAATTGTCAGATGTTAAATTCTTGTTTTGGGGAGTAACTTCAAAATTATTGGTACTTTCCGAGAGCCAAAAAAATTCTTTCCTTGCTTTCATTTTGCTTTGTCTTAGTCTTATTATGATATTCAATACATGTTAATATTACTAAGCCAGTATATTTTTAATTTAACACCACAAATATTTGCACTTTTAAAATTTTTTTCAAGCTGTACGTGTTTCAATGTCATAGATTTAGCTTCAAAAGCAGAATAGACACCTTGAATGTACAAGTTTCCACCCTTAAGAATTTCTGAGGAAGTTTTGGTCCACTCAGCAGGTCAGTTTGCTCCACAGTGGAGATACACACATTGCATGTTTTCCTGCTGAAGCCAAGTCCTAAATCTCTTTCTTAAATTTGAAAAATACCATCGCTCTTTTCTTTATAATTAGCTGTGGAATCACCTGAAGGCACAATGATCATACTTCAACACATGGACTGACACTCTCTTGCATTTTGAGCTCCAGAAAATTTAACATCTATGCCCATTTGTATTGCTTCTTGCCCACTTTACCATCATCACAATGAAGATGGTCTTGGTAAATGTTTTCTTCCCTTCCTGGCCTGGTGTCTCAAAATACTTAGTTGCTTTCCTATAGATCTTCCTGGGTGGAGTGGATTTCCATGGTGGATGTAGTTTGTGTGCTCTCTCCAAAGTGACTGAAGGAGGAATTGTGTTTTAAAATTTTTAAGGAGCTAAAATAAACAACATTTCTTAGTGTGGGAGTGGACCAAGTTGCATAGCCTTCATAATGTGTGATAGCTGGATGAGCCTTGGCTTTATTAAAAATACATCCAAGATGTGAAGTTTTCTGTATTATATTTAAATATTAAGTATTTTATTGTATTTGGTTTTTGGTTTTTTTTTCCAAAATAAAAGCATGTAGTAATTAAAAAAAAAAAAAAGGAAAAGGCGTAGCATTATGGCTTTACTCTGACTTTAATCTTCCTAACTAAGAACTGATAAGCAGCACTTACTAAGCAGACTTCTAAGCAATCTCTGAGAGGAAGGTTGAAAGAAAACTGTTATGTAGCTGTAGCTATAAATGCCATTGGGTGTGTATTTAAGGACATCTTTCACTCCAAAGGTCTAGTGCTCTCCTGAGGGGTTCATAGTCTTTGCCTGCAGAATTGTTTCTAGTATCTGATTTAGTGGAGTCACTTGGTGGTTATAGAATTTATATATTTTATATAAATTTATATATTTATNAGTTGTTCTATAAATAGTGTAAACGTGTAATTTTAGTCGTGGTATATAGTCAGTTCTGCATGATGATGCATTATATCTGTAAAAATTTAAATCATTTGATATCTTTATGTAAATTGGCATAAGAGGAGCATGTGAAAAGCAGTACACTTAGTTAATATTTCTGTCTTTTAGGAAGAAGAAAATTGCTTTTTATCTCTTTTTCTGAAATATATCTAATGCTTGAGAAAACTATTAGCAGTGGTTATATGCAGTAAGAATGCAGAACTGCAGCATGACTGTTAATACAATAAGGAATTACTGTGTTTATTTATTTCCATTCATGTCTCCATTTGTCAGCCAGGACTCCTGTATTCAGATGACTTGTGGTGGTGCTTCTCTCCTTCCTGTCCCCATCCTGTGCTTATCTTCCTTGTCCTGACTCCTCCAGATACAGCAAAGAGGAAAAATAGAAGCTTTCAAATCACTTTTCACATCTGTTTCCATCTTTCCTGGCAATTTCTGCTTCTGCACAGTTAAGTGGCAGGAACATGGCCTTACTTGACCTTTGATCACAGATTTTTTCCTCTCCAGTCAAATGACTAGTCATTTGACCTTGTCTTAGGCAACTGCAGCCCTTCAGCCAGTCCTCCAGCTTCCTTGCTCCTCTTTCCCAGCCATCTCCTCATCTTCTCTAAATATTGCTCTCCCTCTCACCAGCCTTTTGCAATCCCCAGTCCGTGGGTGTCCCACGTACCTTGCCTTTCTTCTGGCTGCTGTGGTGTTAGTTGTTCTGCAGTTAGCACACCCCCTCTCTCTGCTTCCTCTTTTATTTAAAATCTCTCTAGTTTCTTTTATTCTTGATACAGAACAAGTATTCATCCACTCTTCAACCCTACATTGTGCATCTCCAGGTTCAGAATTTTCTCAGAACAGGTTACGGTATTCCACAGGCCATGGACTTTGATTTCTCATGAGGCTTGCTGACATCTATTTTTTGAATACCTCACAATGTTTGTAAACCAAAGCAGTTATGTGCCTCACAGGTTGGGAAAATTAATCACAGGAAGTTAATTTATGCCTCTTGGAAAGGCAGAAGAATAGAAGTGTTCTGTATTTTGGCAACCGGAGAATTTCTGAAAGTTGGTATCAGTTGAGAGCAGGGCAGGAAATCCATACTGCTGTGTGCAGTTAAGCCACCTGTCTTGTCTTGTGTGTCTGGCAGTGTTAAGAGCTAAAAAATAACTAAGACATTAAAAAAAATCAGCCTGATTTAGTTCCTTAATAAGCAGGAGAGCCCTGATTACTGGGGTGAGTTACATTGAGAGAAGAAATATAAATTCAGGTGGGACTTTTTTTATTAATATTGTTACATTTTGTGGTTTCTGAAAATGTTTTTTAGTAAAGCTATGGAACAAAAATGCAATAGCAGATAGAATTTATACATAGCAAAGTGAAGCAGAATCAATAACTCGGAGACAACAGAAGCATTAACTGCATGGTGCTCTGGAGGGAATGGCCTTGTAGGTAAGAGAAAAGGATTAACTGAGGATCAGTGCAAACCAGCTTCACTGATTATTAGCCGTGTTGTCCATGTCTTTAAGAAAGTGACCCAAATAGGCTGTGTGGGTTTCACTGCATCTTTTGTAAATGCAGGCTTTTGACTTGCAGCTGTCCAAAATGGCAAGGAAAGAGAGAAATATGGAAAATGAAAGTAGAAATGAGAGTAGATCTCTCACCTCTTCTGTCAGAGTGTTACCATGTCTAACTGTTTACCCACCACACCCCTAACTTGTCAGGGGAACTTTCTGTATTTGCATGGGTGGTTTACTAGACCCTGGAAACATCTACAGGAAAGCTGGAGAGGGACTTTTTGTCAGAGTGTGGAGTGATAGGATGAGAGGCAGTGATTTTAAAGTAGAGTAGGGCAGGTTGAAATTAAACATAAGGAATAAGTTCTTTACCATGAGGGTGGTGAGACACTGCAACAGGTTGCCCAGAGGTGGGGGAGACACCATCTCTGGTGAAATCCAGGGCCAGGCTTGTTGAGGCTCTGAGCAACCTGATCTGGTGCAGGATGTCCCTGCTCACTGCAGGGGTTGGACTAGATGGCCTTTGAAGGTCTCTTCCACCTCTATGATTCTATGGTTACTTTTAAAATACCCCCCAGCATAAGTAATTACTGTGTTGTATTTTAATGAGTGTTACATCAGTGCAATACAAAATGATTAGGCTGGCACCATGCTTCATTGCTTTTAACAAAAACAAAAGAATGACTTGCGAACAGTAGCTTGGGTAGAACCACAAACTAGAAAACAGTTCTTACATCTGTATTTTTAGGGTCATTGTCTTAATCTACATAAGAGGAAGCACAGATGGGTGCTAGAAGTTATTTGTCAAGCATTGATTATGGTAACTATCCACTGTATGTTGTCATGTTTGGTACCCTTTGAGAAAATGGTCTTTCCTAAGGCCTACTGAAGTTTGTATTAGACTCCCATTGTCTTGAGACACAGGAATTGGAGCACTCATCTTACATCCATGGTAGGCTGTGCCAAAATCACCATGATACCATTTATCTGAGGCCTTACTTGGTTTATTTTGGTGAAATATGAAGCATAAATTTGGTTCTGCTAGTTAAAATCGCCTGATGAAGCTGGCATCTTCCTGTCATGTCCTCCAACTTTTAGATTTTCTTTTAAATACTGGCTTCAGCTAAGGTTTTCTTCATTATCAGCTTGCAACGTCTGTTTATATCTTCTTCCTTATGCTGCAGCTAGTGATGTGTGATAAATTAATGGGAAAGCAATTAGCCAAACTGGGCTCTGAGCTTGGCTGAGGCTTCTTGCTGTGAACATAGTACAGCTGTCTGTCTGCTCTGCTCAGCTTCTGCGTGAGCTTTAGACAGAACTGGAGATAAAGATGCTAGATCTCTGGGTGGTGTAGAGACTCCTGATGCTACAAAGGTTGCATTCATTTGAGGCATTGAGGCCAACATTTACTTGATGACACATTAGGAAGGGGGGTAGTGGCACTTTACAGAAACTGATCTAACTGCAGTTTTGTACTAGTATATTTGCAGTCAAGTAAATGTGAACCTAACCTTATTCTGGAACACGGATGTTTTCTGATGAAAAACTTTTATCTTTAGATTTTGTACCAGTCAAAATGCACATGTGCTGGAGACACTCTTCCAGTTGCATGTGTTTAAAGCCAGTGTGTAGACAAACAGTGATAGGAAAGCTGAGCTTTGGAATTTGCTTTCTGGTACAGATGTTCGTCAGCTTCCCCTGGAGAGGCTCAGGATTTGAGGAAGATCATTTATCACTTACAAATGACAGTCATCAAATCTTAAAAAGTAAGTTCTGCTGCACAACTACACTGATCTGGGATGCCACTAGGGAGAGAGGAACAGAAGGAAGGCAAGGCTATTTCTTTTGGCAGGCAGCCCGCTCTTGGGTTTAAACTATCAAACTGTACCCATAGGCTGTGGTTTCGTGTTGCAGCTGAACCAGACTGGAAGGTTGCTGCTGCAGAAGGAAGTGATCCTGCTCTCTTCTCCCTGCTCCCATTATTTCCTTTGTGCCAGCTCTGTGTGTTGGACCTGTACAGCTCTGCCAACCATCTCAGAGCTTCTTGCTTCAGGGTTAATGAGGATTAATTGATTTAGTGAAAGACCTGATGGGTATTAGAGATGGCATAAAAGAAGGGATGGAGACTACAGATTAGGAGTACGAGTGAACAGGGTGTAGTTCAGAGTTTGTTTCACAGTTTAGACCTGTCTGTGTCCTCACTGTCATGTTTTTGTCAGTTCTGGTGTGTGCTCAGCCAAGTGAGGAGCATGATCAGGGACCTGGTTTCACTCTACTCTGCCTTGCTCCCCAACATCTGCTGTATCACTTTTCTGATTCCATCACTGTTCAGCCTCAAAGTCTCTTGTTGCATGGTGGAGAAAGAACACGTGGTCCAAGTAAGGTGGGAGTGCTGAGTTGTGCTGAGTTACTCTTTCAGATGACCAACAGTACTTAAGTTGATTTAAAGTGTTCATAACTGGAGGCTTTGAAAAGTCTTCATCTTCTGTATTGCTTATACTCTACACATATTTTAAAAAAAAATGTTAAAACTTCATTCTGGTGGAGATTTTTCTTTTCTTCCTTTTCCTGCTCATTAGTTCATTTGGTTGACAAGAGGTAGGAAAAAGTATGAGTATATAGAATGATGGCAGTGCTTTCTGTTAAGAAGTAGATTATAGAGGCTTCAGGAACTACTGCTCTGTTCTCAGGGAAACTATTCAAGTGCTGTAGAAATCTTACTCCTAATTATAGGAACTGTATCCTGTTCCTTATCAAATAAAGATGTTAATCATCTTTTATTATTTGTCCTGCATTTGTTACTGCAATGTCTCTATAAATACATCTGGCAAGCACATTTCTCAGGCCATTTATTAAGATTTATATCCTTTAAATGGCTACTCTAAGGCACTGTGTTTTCAACCTTGTAACCTGCTTTTCTGACAACTAATGCTTTTAAATTGCTTTTCCTTGGAAGTTAAGTTGTTGCCTGTTCTCTTTCTCAGTTTATTCTCTGGTGATCAATTTGGGTGGCCAAATTACAGTTATATCTGAATTCTATTTCTGTAGCCTTTCTGGTACCTGCAAAATACAGAGGTGATGTCTGGGAACAGTAGAAATGGAACTAAGTTTCCATGATTTTGTTGATTATGTCAGTTTTGGAAAAAGACCACAAAGATGCTATTTTGCTATAGAACAGTCTCCTTTTACCTGTAGGAATACTAGACAAGCCATTTCCTGTATACATTTTACAAACTGTGGTTTTTTCATTTGCATAATTTTCTTGGTCTGTCTATGTGCTTATCTCTCCAGTTGAATATTTCAACTAAATATGTTTAGCTTCCTTTTAATTTTTAAGTGTGTTAGGGTCATGTATTCTTTGTACACAGGAGCTGGGATGCAAAGAGTTAGAGGTGGTCTGTGCTCTTGGAGCTACACCTCAGTCATTGTCCCTATGACAAATGGCAGGACAGCATGAGGTCTGAGGCTAGTGTTATCTGGGTTAATTTTTGAGTTAATAGAATGGTTTTGATTTATATATTAAATTATATCAAAGAGAACAATGCAATAGGGTTGTCTTGGGGTTTTTTTCTTGAGAGCTGAGTCATACTTTATTCACTTTTTTCTTTTTCTCCCCCTAAAGAGAACAGCCTTTAATAAATCTGTAGGCGAAGTGATAAGCATATTATAAGGAGTCAAAGGGATTTTATTTTCCATCCCACTGAAAATGAGTCAGCAATTAAATTATCTTGAAAGAAAATCAGTACTGATTTTGTTGTCTGGGTTCAGCAAATGTTTACATTTTAAGAAGGTCTTTTATACTAGTGCTGTGCAGCCTGATGAGCTGTGGAAGTGGTCTCCTGTATGGTGAAGTCCGTGTCAGAACTTCTTCCTTTCAATATGAAATATTATTATTTGAGCAGAACAGCAGATTTCTAATGGCTTAATAAAATAGATAATATCTTTCATTTGAATTCTGGGTTTTTTTGCAGGGCAACATATTCAAGAAACCTCACTGTCAAGTGTAAGTAGATTTAATCCCGTTCTGAATTTGTGGCCATATATCATACAAGCACTGAGATGTGGTAGCATGGAAAAGCTGGGCAGAAGCAGCCCTGAGTAAATACCCAGACTCATTCATGTTTTAGATGTTGCTTTGGACAAGAATAATAAAGGGATTTATCAGTTTTTGGGGACTTGCTATAAACTACTGTGAAAAGGGAAATAGATGGCTTGCCTGGAGGTCTTGGTGTAGTCTGGATGAGCCTCCTCTGTGTGTCTGCTTGAAATACTTTCTGTTGAATGTTTGGTTACTGGTTAATGATCTGGGGCAGACTGATGAAATCAAAGGAGTGGTGAAAGTGTGCGTGACTGCTGACATGTTTGACACATACATTGTTTAAGCATAGATATACTAAATCCCCTTTGTCAAGGGAATGAAGTCAGACTGTGTCTGCAGGGTGTGTAGATCCACCTAGGCCAATTTTGAGCTGCTGGTGCTGTAACTGAAGCTGTGATACTGGGTGCATCCATCATCCCTTCCAGAGAAATGAGACCAAGACTCGGGTTCTTAACCTTTGTTGAGTTCTGTGCTGCCATCACCATGATCTTGTTTGCTCAAGCAGTGCCTGGTTTGAGTAAATGTACACAGCAGGTAGAGTAAATAGACCCAAGATGTCATTAAGTCTTTTTTCTGCAGGTTGTTTTTTTTTTTTTTTTTTAAATTTGATACTCTTGTAAAGAGCAGTTATGAAAATGAAAAATTGTTAAAACAAGGAGAATGAGATGCAAGCACTGAGAGCAGGGAAAATGCTGCTGATTGTGATTAGATTAACTAACTCGGTTCTCTCCATTTTGTGTCAATGCAGATGAATTTGGAGTGTCTGTGTTCACCAGACTGTAGCTTGCCATTGACTTTTGAAATATTCTGGTAGACTTTCAAGCTTCCCAATGCCTTGTTTCTGGAAGATTCACCAATGGCTGAGGCAAGATACAGCCTACATGCTTTCTGTAGCATACTGCCTACTGTTATGTCTGGATGGCTCTGTTGGAGCACTGTGCTTCATCCTTAAGTTATGTTACTGTGCTGCCCTTAAGTTATCTCTGAAATGAGAGGGAAAGAACATTCTCCTAAATTCTAGATAGGGACCATTCCTACTTGCCAAAACATCAGGGGCAGAAGTGACATAAAAACCTAACGATGGCAAAACCTTTCACACATTTAGTTGGGAGAAATGAAGTGTGTGTGTGCAAAATTGAGTGGCCTGATGGCAATACTAGTTGAAGGGTGAGGGAAAAGACCAGCCACTATGATAAGTGGTGAAGCACTGGAACAGGTTGCCCAGAGAGGTTGTGAATGCCCCCTCTCTGGAGGTGTTCAAGACCAGGCTGGACAAGGCACTGAGCAGCCTGATCTAGTAGGAGGTGTCCCTGACTATGGCAGGGGGGTTGGAACTCGATGATCTTTAAGGTCCCTTTCCAACCCAGACTATTCTATGATTCTATAAGGGATGTAGGAAAACCCAGCCTGTAGGCACTACGGATGCTGAAAGTTGCCGTGAAAGGATGTGCTCTAGTCATTCAGTCACTGCAAACTTCAACTTGGTGACAATATATATATAGTTTGGTTAGATGTTTGTAACGTGCTGTGCTCAGTGGAACATTTTTAATCCTGCAGTCACTGATTTACTGCAATAAATAGGAAGATTGTAACAGATCCAATGCAGCAAGGCTCAGTTCTGCTTCATAAGTGGTACCTGTGTTTGTTGTACTGGATTGTTCACTTGTGAATGTGTAGTCAATAGAGAACAAATTGTGGATGTCAAATAACTTCAGCTGTATAATGAAATACTAAAGATTGGATGAATGCAGCCATGTCTCTGAAAGCCATTCTGCTCATGGAGAACTTTGGCAAGTTGGCAAGTAACACAGCCTGTCTTCCATTGCACAGCTGCAGATCACAATTTTTTTTTCTTTTCTTTTTCTTCCCTCCCTGTAGCTTAGTTATCATCATTTCAGGCATGTATGGGGTTTTTTTTCCTGATCTTTTTTTTAGATTTCAGTCTGAACTCAGGGCTGAACTCTTGATGTCACACTTGGTGCTTTAAATATCAAGTAGAAAGCTTGGTGGCATTAGTTTTATAAATAGAGCTAGTATTCAAAAATAGTCTTACTGATAATCAGCTTTGTCTGCTTTAGTTCTGGAATGGGCACTGTGTGTTTGTGTAACTGGAAACGTTGTCATACATAAAATGTAATCCTTCTGGGAGGTGATCAGTGGAACCAGGATTTAAGGAGCTAGTCAGTGAGAAATGGGTGTTTATTCCTGTGTTTTCCTCAAATTGAAATTTTTCTGTGTAGTGGATTAAGAGAAATTTGTGTCTTTTCCCACTGGAGTTTCTCTTTATGTTCTCAGTATTTTTATGGTTCTGTAAATTGATGACTCTGATCTGAAAAGCATTTTCCTGCCCTATGTTCTGTCTGCTTGAGCCCCACTACAGCTTAAGCCTGACTTTGCTGTAATGGAAGCACTGCACAGGGAAATAGTGATCTCTGCACCCAACCTGGAGTGTCTGTGAAATCCATGGTGCTCATTAGAAACTATAATTTAGAAGGTGTCATTTAGTTGGTGTATCGATGTAATTGATAGTCTGTTTGCCCCAATGCTCTGGAGGAAAAAAAAACAAACCAGTGTTTACAGCTAGTAAATTCTTGGCCAAAGAGACTTCTTGCTCGATTGTTTGTCTTTCAGTTTGGCATATCAATTTCAATTTAAATTCTTCTCAAAGCTATTTCAGGAGTTAAGAAATTGTGTCTTTAGGGGGTTTGTTTGCTTCTTGATGAGTTAAGGCCCTACTTAGGGAACTGGATCTTCCAAACTACTGTTCTTATGGAATACAGCACGTCCTGTGCCTGTTCCAGTGGTGTGAGCAGCACAGGCTCTGGTTTCAGTGGGGTGAAGCTCTGCCAGAGCTGCCCATCCATTGACACTTCAGCCATCCCTGTTGATAAATATCAATGGCTGCGTTCCTGTGCATGGAAATGGGAGCACAGGCACAGGGACTCTGGCACATTAATATATCCTTGTCTTTGCAGAAATGTATGTTTTGGTTTCAGTATTATTTTTTTTCCTTTGTTGAGTTTTAAGTTGATAACCTGCGGTGATAAATACGGTTTTCCTTTTTCAGCTCTGTTACAGATCTCTGGGGTGAATTGAGCCTAAACTCAGAGCAACAAGTCAGCTATGAATAACAAAGGACTAATTGAAAACCTGTGGTACACCATGCCTCAGAGAGGACTCTGAAAAATCCTGCCATTGAATTCAGTGTGGTTCCAGGTGAACTTTAACTTGCAGTTCCCTGCAGCTGGCCACCGAGATCTGCATTCACAACTGTTTTGGGAAGTGAAGGCATTATACAAATCATAACCCAGAGAAGAAAGTGATTTTGGTGAAAATTTCATCATTCATACTTTCTAGAGAGAAGATAGCCTCCATACTGTCCTAGAAAACAAACTTTCCTTTATTTTTTTAAACAAGTTTTTCAGGAGGCTAATACATTTCACAGTTCACTGTCCTAAAATTTATGTGTCTTGTACCACTGTTATGGGAACAGTGGGACTTTAGGCAGTCCTCTCTGAGGCATGGTGTACCACAGGTGGTAAGAACTCTTTAAACTTAGCATCTAATAAAAAGAATGAGTGTCATGCACAGTTGCAGTGATGCGTGATGTGCAGTTGAGATCTCACACTGGTTCTTTTGAATACCTGCTGCTGGTCCTGAGTGCAGCCAGAGCTCTCTTGTGGTGGGGGCTGATTATTTATTTATTACACTTTTATACATAACTGCCAGGCTGTAGAGAAGGGGAATACTGTAAATGTAAACATTTGAAAGTTGAATTGCATTTCCAGCTTGGTGACTCCACCATCCCTCTTCCTGTCTGTGTGGGAGGATTTAAGAAGGACGAGTCCATTGTTCCCTTAGTTTAAAACACTTGAAATTGCTGCCCTTGTGCTGTTCTCTCTTCCTTCCATCAGCAGAAGCAGTTCTCACATTTGAAAGGAAAACAGCTCAATGGCCCCGCACAGCAGCTCCCTGATGGGAGCAGTAGCACAGCTCCTGCTGTCTCTCTGCAAAAAAACACACTGGAAAGGGATCCAAGTAAACATGGAGCTCTTGAGTCCTCTTTTGGGGATGGGAGGAGGTTTGCTGATGTCTGCGGTTGATTTGTAAACTTTCAGAATTAGCAACTGTAGATTTAAAAAATTCTTTGGATGGTCTTCAAACCAGTGTTTGCAAGGTGAGCCATGACTGGCTTCCTGCTGGGTTTGGTTTGAGTGTGTACATCTAGCTTCAGGCTGGTGATGGAGGCTGTGACTGCAGCTGCAGGGCTTCACAACCTGCCTGTGTCCCTGATTGTATGCGCAGCTTATTGTGGCCTCAGGGTTTCCAGCAGTTTCAAGAGCTGAAACTGTGGGATCAACCCCACCCCTCAGAACCCAGCAGGGCTTTTCGTCCCTGGAGGTGTGGGGCAGGCATCACACTGTGCTGTGGGGAGCAAACACAGGCAAAACTTCTCTCTTTAGAAGACTTCAGCAAGAGATCCAAAGCATCTCTTTAGCCTTGGGAAGTGCTTTTGCTGCCTGGGCCTGGCTCCTGGTGTGCTGCTTCTTTCCTGGTTTTGATCCAGCCACTTTTCTAACTCGTTTGAAGGTTTGCTTGCAGAATGTTTGCTTTTGCTGCAGGTTTCTTTCATTTTCTGGAGTGTACCCTTGTGCAGTTGGCTTTGTGCTATCCAGGTAGGGATTGTTGGCCAGAAAAGCTGATATGTTGGTACTCAAGGTGCTAAAAACCCAAAATGCTTTCAATTATAAAGCAACATTAAAATGTCTTCAGTTCCTTTATCTACAGACACCTTTTAGCTGCTACAGAAATTGACAGATGGTGCTATGTTTTGTAACATTGGAAGTGCTCATATATGACAATGATTAGAACAGAGTAGTTAGGGCCTGGTCTGTATTTTAAGTCACCTTATACTAAAAATAAATTTTAACTCACTCCATATCAATGGTATTGACCACCCAGTGATTTATGACTGTGAGCTCTAGAACTGATTTCACCTCTTTGCACGTGGGAATGTTTGATGCTGCATCTGTCATGTGTTTTCACTTCTGATGGGAAGCATGTTGGTTGTGATATGTAGATGCTTGTGATGGATCACTATTACATGTTTCTGGTCTGGGCTGTATAGTGGTTATAACTGAAGTGATTCAGGGTTGCATGGTGTCTGTAAAATGCTTTTGCAGAACAGAGAGAGAAACATTTATTTGCTGGGTGCACTGCAGCAGGGAAATAGATTATGTTCTAGCTCATAATGTCTTTTATTTCTGTGCTGTATTTGAAGTCTGAGGTGTGCAATATGAAACTGTCAGGTACCTGAACTAAACCTATATTTCCTGTGGTGTAGAGGGGTTAATATTGCCCATGAAGATCAGTATTACAGGGTCAGGGGTTGTGTAGGAGGTTTTTAGTATCATACAGTGACATTGTATGTTTTGGGTTTTTTTTTTCCAGTTAACAGCGATGATGTAAGTATCTTTAGGTACTTTTTGGAGTCCTACTGTTCCCTTTTTTATTGTGCCACCAAATCAGCTGCTAATGTAAGTGCTGGCAAATAGTGTGGTGTGTGAGCACCCTTGAGGATTTGTATCTGCTGGAAATGAGAGTTGGATCTCACGTTTATAGTTACTCCTCTGTAGACTGTGGGCATCTGGCAAACTTCTCTGTGTAGTCTGGTTCGCTTTCTTTTAGTGAATATGCAGAACTGAAGACGGGGAAGATAATGGCACCTAATTTTTAGCTTCTGGGTTTTTCCATGCTTTGTTCTCCTGTAGCTGTTTGCTGAGCAGCTGTCACCTTCTTTTCTTTACATCAGCCTTTGAGAACTTGGTGCTTTGTTGCTTGGCCTTCACATGCTGTCCCTAGTAAGTGAATCACTGTGCTTAGGAAAGAAGTACCAATAGAAATAATTCCAACACTGGAGGGTTTTTCCACTTCTTCCTTCACTGTGTATAGAAAATTGTGGTATTTCTCTAGGAGCCTGATTGCTTTCTGCAGAATTCCCTGCCCATGTGCTGTGAAGGTGTGTAATTACAATTTGGTGCTACAGTCTAAGAAAACTTCAGCTCCTTTGTTGTTTGAAGGACTCTGGCTGGTTGTCCTCATGTATCCTGGGTCAACACAAGATGTTATAAATAGAATAAGCCCCAAACTTGAAGAGTGGGATGGCTTTATTGTAGCAATATACCTTTTTATTTTCTGTTTTGTTTTCAGTTGCCCTTTTACAACGAGTAGCAGAATTGGAAAAGGTAAATGCAGAATTTCTGCGCACAAAGCAGCAACTTGAGCAAGAATTTAATCAAAAGAGAGCAAAATTTAAGGAGTTATACTTGGCTAAGGAAGGTAAGTTCTCAATTCACCAAATTATTTTGGACTTTGTTAAGCTTTATCTTCAAATAATTCTTGTATGAGGAATAGTTGTTGCACTACTGCCTACTACGCCCTGTTTGTCCATGCACACCATGTACTTGCCTTTCTCTTTTTTCATTTGGAATAATTAGAATTTTAAGGGGGTTTTCTCCTGAGAATGCTGACTGCATATCCAGCACAGGCAGTGGGATAAGACACTGTTTTCTCATCTTGCCAAAAATGGAACAGTGACTTTTAAACGAATACAGTAAGATCATAAGGGACAATCAGAGACTAAAATTTAGTAAGTGTCTCTTTGGCTTCCTGGAATGAATTTTTAGAATTAGATTTAAAGATTTGTCTGCACGGTAGCAGTCAGAGGAGCAATTTGATGTACTTGTAGAAACACGACTGAATTTTCATACTGACATCCTTAAGTCCTGGTGTGCTCTGAGCAGCATCTGCTCTTGTAACTGGAAAGACATGGTCTAGATGGTGAGCTGTTTGTACCTTGTGGCTAGCTTTTTTAATGTAGTATTAATTTCCATCTGAGGAAGGACATAATCAGACAAGCATTGTAAAATTTCTAATACCAGCCAAGGGCATATGTTTGAATAATACCCTTTACAGGAAAATTTAAACCATATGAACTCTAATATCTGATGAAGAATTAGAGAGTAGAGATAGCTACTGTTCTGAGAGCTAAATTGATTTATTTCTAATCCTGATGGCTTTCCTGTACAAAAAATAATGCTTTAAGGCTTCAGCTGGTTGTATAACCTTATGAGAGCATAACAAAGATCAGATCATACATATTTCTTTCTATTTCTAGCAGCTGGATGGAAGGAAATGTAAGATACAAGACACTGCTGCTGAGATCAGCAAAAATTTTCTTTTTCTGAGCAGAAGAGTCAAAAATAGAAAATTAATAATGACAAGCAGAAAAAAAAACAATCCAAACTTTTACATGAACTAAAGTGAAAGGATACCAGGGGAGGATATACAAGCAATTTCTTTTTTCCAGAAACCATCTTTTTTTTTTTTTTTCCCCTCTTTTTTTTCCAAGACCCATTCCTAGATGTACACTGGGGGAGTGCATCTGTGAGAAGCTACTTTTTTACTGAAAGGCAGGAGCAAGTAAAGTCAAAGAAGACTAGAGAGACCTGCTAACATTTGTTCAGTTGTTTGGGGCAGATGCTTTAATAGAAGTGCTTCCTTCACCCCCTTGTTAGAGTTCTCCTCTTTGCCATAGCATCTGTGGGTGCTTTTCAGATTGAATTTATTAATCGAGCTAAATGAAAATAACACTTCTTTTCAGAGGACCTGAAAAGACAAAATGCAGTGCTGCAAGCAGCCCAAGATGATCTGGGACAGTTGCGGACCCAGCTGATGGAAGCTCATGCTGAGATGGAGAACATCAAAGCTATAGCTACAGTATCTGAGAACACCAAGCAGGAAGCTATTGATGAGGTGAAGAGGCAGTGGCAAGAAGAAGTAGCTTCACTACAAGCTATTATGAAAGGTAACAACCAGGCAAAGTGCTGTCACTAAGATCAGACACTTCTTTAGTAAGGTTTAGTGATCTGTGCCTGCTCTAGCACAGAACCTGGGTAGCTACTCTTCCTGGCTTGGCAAAACTGGCCTATACTGGAGTGATGGATGAAATGCAGTCCCTGAGTCTGTGAAAAGGAGCTTGGAAGTCCTGTTAACATGAGAATAGAATTTGGAAGGAATCATGGCAGTGGGAACTCCCACTTACATTCAAAGCATTTTTGAGAGACTCTGAATTATATACTTATTATACTTGGATTATACTTATCCTTGTGGAAGGATGTACATAATTTGACAGATCTGGAAACGCCTTTGGGCTGACAGTGTGATGCTGTCTTCTCTTGTGTGAGCATATTGCTACTGGCACACAGTTAAGTGTCCCTGCAGGACTATCATATGGACTTTTCCCCGGGCTAGTGACAATATTCTGCTCTCTATCAGTCGTGGGTCATTGTTTTTTTCTTGATAGTTGTGGGCTGTACCTTGTTATGTTTGTTCATTGCACAGCTGTTGGTGTTTCTGAGACAAATGGTGTGCAAGGAACAAAATGCAGGATGTAAACTGGGGACAGACTGTTTCCCTAACTGACTGTTTCCTTAAAGGGTCACAAACAGGATCACAATATCCTGAGCCTGTTGGCTGTAGCCAGTTTTTCCACTTTGTCTGCTTTTTCCCCAGACAACACAAATCTTCATATAATTTGAGTAGATAGATTTCTGTTTATCTATGATCTATACAGGAACACAAACCTAGATGAAGGCCCAGTTGCGCCAGATGCTGTGTGCATGTGAGCAAAGCTCCTTACTTGGAGGGGTAATATTAATAAGAAGAAAATGAAAGCTGTGTAAAAAGTTACATTTACTTTGTATTTTGGAGTGAATAGGACATTAGACATGTATGTTGTTTTTAAATGAGGAGCTGCACAGTTTTGGAGGCTCATTTGTTTTCTAGTGAGGATACAAATTGAAATGCAATTTATTTGAATCTTTTGCTTGTTTAGTTGGACTTTTGGGCAAGGGTCTCAAAGGGAAGAGAGAGGGAAGGGGAGGTCACTGGTTCTGGCTTTGATCAGTTGTGTTAAATCATTAGTTGGAAATGGAATTCCTAAATCTCTAATTGTTAAGTTCCATTAAAAATAAGTTTTGAAAATGCTGTTTTATAGAGACTGTTCGTGACTATGAGCTCCAGTATCATCACAGGTTAGAGCAAGAGCGAGCTCAATGGAATCAATATCGAGAAAATGTGGAACGGGAAATAGCAGAGCTGAGACGGCGACTGTCTGAAGGTCAAGAGGAAGAAAACCTAGAGAATGAAATGAAAAAGGTACCTTGAAGTCTAGCTCTTCATTTTCAGTTTCAGGATACACTTGTGTTCTGTGTGAGTTTGCTTGCAGTAATTCCTCAGAAATGCACAAAGCCTCATTCAAAGCCAACTTTCAGCTCTTTGTTCATGGAAGTCACCATGACCTGCTTCACCATTTGAATCCAGAAAGGTGCTGTGTGCATTCAGTAGATGTGGATTCAGTAAGGGAATTGTACTTGAGAAGGAGCTTCAGGTTGTGAAAGCAGGAGGCTTTGTAAAGTCTTCTGTCATATGACCTGAAGTTCCCTTTAGATTTCTCTATATTGATGGCATGTTTATAAAATTTCCTTTATATCCCTTGTAATACCAAAGGAAAAGGTGATTGATTTATTAATCTGTAATAAATATCGGCTTAGAAACCTTCATAGGCCTTAAGACAGTGGAAGATGTACTTCCTGCAATATCAGGGTAATCTGGTCTTCAGAGTGCAGCTTGAAATAATTGTTTAAACAGCTTTGGCTCATGCAAAATGGTCTTTCCAGCCCCAACGTTGTGTTCCTTGTCACTGCAGACAATGACTTGGGTGGGGCTGAGTTTTGCAGACTGGGAAAAATTTGGTTAGTCCTTTTTATTCAGACCTCATTTTCCATTCCAGGAATGATCTGATTTTTCTGTTGGAGCTGTGATGAATATAAAGACTCTTCTTGGCACAGTTGTGTCAAACTCTTGAGTAGCAGAAGTCTGCAGAGCAGGTACTTTGCTTAGAGAGAGGAAGAAAAAGGACAAACCCCTTGTTATGAAGAAGGGAAATAGGGAGGGTACTCTCATTTCTGTATTAGATTTGGCCATAAAAATCTGATAAACAGTAACCTGCTTTTACTGGGAATGATAAAAAACATTGGAATAAATTTAGATTAAATCATGTACTTTTACGTTAAAGAGATATATATTTTTTTTGTGTGTTTTATGCTTGTCTTGGTTTTTAAGGAACAAATTCAGGTACAGTGCGTCCCTGAGATGTCTCCAGACAGGTTTTTGTTCTTCTGAAAATGTTGGTTGGAATAACAGTAAATGTCAGTACAGATTGCTGTAGCGGGCTGTCAGGCCAACTGTGTGATCTCTTGTGTGTTAACTTAGATTTGGTTTTAGCACATTCTCTCTGGAGTCTTCTTCACACCATGGTCTGCAGGTCCTTTTGGCATTTCCTTCAGGTACTGTGCTGGGGGAGCAGGCTCTGTTGGGGCAGCTGCAGCTTGGCTGTGATGCTTTTAAATACAAGCTGATAATGTGTAAAACCACAGTCTCTGACAGTAGTTTGACCAAAAGTTGAAATAAAGATTTTCATGATTGCACCCCTGGAAGAATCTCAAGAAGACCTTTTAACACAGAAAATGTGATGCTGTGACACCTCTTGCCAAGTGTGACTACCTCCAAGTAGCATTTTTCAACAGCCCAGATACTCTCATTTTATTAGAATTTAGAACAGAAACTTGAGCCTCAATTTGAGACTCCCAGCAATTTTTACCTCCAAAGGAAGACCTGGGGACCAGCACTTGTTTTGTTAGCAGGTAGAGACAATTCTAAGTCATCAGCTCAGTATCACACTGACCTTTTAATATGCATTCTTTTTAATTAAACTTTGCAGCAAGTTACAACCACGGTGCCAAACTTCAGCTCTGTTTACTCAGCAGTTGAAACTGGAGTCATTTCTCAGTCATATGCAATTTGATGCAATTTTGTCCTCTCAGTGAGTGGCTGCTAAACAACCTTCATTTTGCTTTTGGGGAACTTTCTGACTGTTTCCCTGAATTGATTGCTCCACCACAGGGGCACTTGTTGCTCTGTATTCAGTGTTGAACTGTGTGAAGTCAGATTGATGATGAGGTGGTCCTGAACTATGTGGAATCAGATTGATGATGAAGTGGTCCTGCCCTTATAATGAATAATCAGGGAAAAGCTTATTCAACAGCCCTAAAAACATTGAGCTATGTTTAGTCCATATGAGCCAGCTATGGGTATTCAGGGGATAGAAACTGATACAATGAGTGAAAATAAAACCAACTTTGAAGTTGAACTGCTGCTTCTATCTGTTTGAGAAATGTGACTGGCGAGTTGCTGGCTGCAAGCAGTGTGTGAGACGCTGTCACATGTCCCTGGTGTTGAATTCACTGCCTCATGTGATGGCCCTTACTTTCCTCACTGATTATATTTCTACTCTTTGGAGAGGCAAACCAGCAGTGACAGAATATAGCAGAAAGGAGTGGCTGTATGCGTTTTTGAAACAGCTAGTGCAGTAGCACCAAAAGCTGGTGCTACATCAGTAGTAATTTAAAATGGAAAAATAGTCTTCCAAAATAGACCAAAGCCATGCTGTGAATTGCTTTGCAGTTCCTTATTTTTTTTCACTTCATGAGTTAGCAAATGAATGGTCAAGATTTCACGTGTACTACTTGTCTTTTTAATGTGTGCTGTGTGGCAGCAAGTGTATATGCATCCTGAAATGCCTGATCTGTACATGTTCTCAAGCAGAACAGATTTACCAACATTCTCTTTAAAAGCAGATATGCATAGCCTAATCTACCCATAGATTTAAAATATAGCTGCCTCCTGTGAATGGAATAATACCAGCCCGTTGTCATAGAGATGACTGCTGAACTAAATAAATAGCAATAAGAGGAGTATTGAAAGTGGAAGTTTAGTCAGCTATTTCTGTTGGCATAGAGATTTTCTCCAAATGTCTCTGATAATGGGAGCTGTTGTGGTGAAAACTGTGACTGTGTTATTCATAATTTATTGTGTTATCTGCAGGCCCAGGAAGATGCCGAGAAGCTGCGTTCAGTTGTGATGCCTATGGAGAAGGAGATTGCAGCACTGAAGGAGAAACTGATGGGAGCTGAAGAGAAAATAAAAGAGTTGGAGGCATCAAAGGTGAGGTTGAGTTATAACTCTGTCCTGGTTTATCGTGCTCATTTAGTGCAGATAAGTAAAGTATGAGAGGAAGGAGGTATATGGTGGAGCTCTTCATGTGTAACTTATTGTTTCTTCTATAACTTAAATTACTTATTGGGCCTATATTTTTTCTGTCTTTCTGCTTTGAGGGTTAGGTTCTGTTTGTGTGTCATCTGTGCTTAGCTTAAATTGCATGATTGCAGCTTTCTTAGAAGCGAAAAAGAAAAACCTGTAGAAAAACAGCTGCTTTGCACTACTCCAGCAGTCTGTCCTTGAGATTAATGTCATGCTTGTAGCTACAGAATCATTTACATTTGGCAAAAACCTTCTAATCTACTTCCAGCCAGTCTCTTCTGTATTTCATTTTCTCATCCTGAGCATAAAATCAAGGCATCACCAGAATTTTTACATCTTAAAGTAAACCTCAGTTGCATGGAAAGGTACACTGGCCACTGCTGCCAGAAATCAAAGTGATTTCCCCAGCATTCCCATATTCTTCATATGTCAGAATCCCTGGGGAAGGAGTAAATAATATCTACATCACTGTCAGATAGCTGCATTTAATGTACTGCTTTATAAAGAGATTAAGATGTCTTCTGTAACCAGTATGTGATTTTGAAAGTCAAATAGATTGAAATGGGAAATTAACTTGCCAATTGGATATTTTTCAGACATAAAATAAATACATTGTCTTCTGGATCACTTGCGTTTTCACTTAAATATTCATCACTTGTTGGAATTCTTTCTCTTTTCTGTTTTTTCCTTTTGTCCAGCTTGGAGGTCTGTCAGAGATTTGGGAGAACACTGTCATTCATTAAACAGTCTTAACAGTTTCACTCGACTGAGAGTCAATACTTGAGTGTTTTCCTTCTTCACAGATTCTTTGTGGATTGTTTTATAGGTTGAATTCTTGACATTGAAACGTTCCTAGGAATAATAGTCCTCTGGGTAGTTCTCCTTTTTTTCTTGATGCAAATAATACTTCCTTTTCATTGCCAGGCTGAATTTGGGCAAGATGAGGAAATGTGAACCTTCTGTTCCTTGCTTGCTCTCAAAACACTTCTTATTTTCCCTTTTTTTTTCTTCTTCTTTTCTTATTTGGCTTATCAGAGCTAATAGAAGGATTGCTTCATTGTTTCCTGTTATAACAACAATGTTGTGATCCAACTGTAGGAACTTTATGAATATACTGGTCTGTTTGACTTGGCATAATTTTAGTGAGGAATATATTTGGAATACTGCTTGAATACTGGTATTTGAGTATTTGGAATTTCTAGAAATAGACTTGTCTATTGGGTACCTGCCTGATACCCAACAAGTGATACTGTAACCTCTGAGGAGGAGGAAATGCCTGAGAGCATTCCTCCACTAAGAATGCTGGATTTCTCTTTTTATTTAGGTTAAAGAACTGAACCATTATTTGGAAGCTGAGAAGTCGTGTCGGACAGACTTAGAGATGTATGTGGCTGTTCTCAACACCCAAAAATCAGTCTTGCAAGAAGATGCAGAGAAGTTGCGGAAGGAGCTGCATGAAGGTAGATATCTAGTAATAATAATCCTGTTGAGTCTCTTACACTAAGGATCCAAAACCCAACACAGCTGTTTCTGCTTTTCTCAGTTTTTATTTGAATTGGATTTAAAGGAATTAGAAGTGGGGGGGAAGCAGCCCTTCTAAATGTGTAAGCCCTTGAAACGTTGAAGGGATGAATGTGGAGTTCTCTGATGATGGAGAAAAACAACAGAGCCATTCATTCTCTTAAGGGATGCTGTCGAAATTCTGCTAAGTTTTTATAGTATTGCAAGCTTCCTTCTTATTAATGTGATTCTACTGCTGTCTTTTATTTGTGTGCAACTATAATCATTATTTATGTAATGTATTGTTGTGTCAATTCAGAATGCCTGGCAGTGGAGTGGATGTGTAAATGCAGAGGGATGCCTGTAGAGGAGTGAGATATGTAACCTTTTGTTGAATTAAGCAGGGGCATAGAATTATGAACCAAGCAATTAAAAAAATTAACTATTAGAATTAATGAATGAAATCAGAGTGTTAGACTTCTAATTGGGAAATGTTAAACTGTCAGCAATACATCCCTAATCACAAGCCAAGTTTGGGAATTAAGAAAATGTCTAAATAGTTGTTGAACAAATCCCGACTGTTCTTGATTTGAACGGGAATTGATTTTATTCATTAAAAAAATGCTTCTCTTTTGGAAAAGCACTTAAAAAAAATTCTGCTTGAGAATGACTCTCTCTGTTTCTGAATAGTCTGCCATCTCTTAGAGCAAGAGCGACAGCAGCACAACCAATTGAAACACACGTGGCAGAAAGCCAACGACCAGTTCTTGGAGTCTCAGCGTCTGCTGATGAGGGACATGCAACGTATGGAGATTGTTCTGACCTCTGAGCAGCTCCGACAAGTTGAAGAGTTGAAAAAAAAGGATCAGGTTACTTGTGGTTTTCCTCTGTTTTTTTTCCTCTCTTTTTTTTTCCCCTCCACTTTTAAAAACATAGTCAACTTGAAGTGGTATAACAGGTATGGAAATCACATGTTGGAGGCAGTTACTTAAGTGTGTTACTGTTCAAAAAATAACAGCTGACAATTTTAATAGGAAGCCTCCATTTGAATGACAGCTGACATTTACAACAGAAAGTTTTCATTTGTGAAAATATTTTAATATTAATGTACATTGTAACTTTATACAGTTATGTGTAACACAGAACATCTGGGTTTAGGATGTTAAGCAAATTTTTCTTCTTCCTAGTTTTTCCAATACCATAGCTAGCTCAGGCATAAATTAAGAACTTTATTTTAAATCAACTTATGCAAGTCCTTATGTTCTTGCTGTATGACTTGCTAGTCTAGTATGTCTTACTTTTGATACTTTTTCCATAAGTTATATCTCCCTGTGATCAAGTTGCTTCTTATTTTCTCTTTATTTTCATGTTTTTATCACAGCTGTTAATGGGGCCCTCAGTGACAGAATAGTTTGGGTTGGAAGGGACCTTAAAGATCATCTAGTTCCAACCCCCCTGAAATGGGCAGGGACACCTCCCACTAGACCAGGTTGCTCAGTGCCTCATCCAGCCTGGCCTTGTTGTGATTTTTAACCAAAAGAATCTTTTCCAGTGCTGCTGTTACTTGTCACAAAAGCTCATGTCCTGAGCACAACACCAAAATTGACTTCCACTGACATGGGTTCTCTGTGCACTGCTGATTTGCAGGAAGAAGATGACCAGCAGAGGCTCAGCAAGAGAAAGGAGCAGAAGCAAAAAGATTCAGATGATGAAACAAAAGCTTCGTGTTCTCTAGCCCAGGATGAAACCCTGGCCCAGCTCTCCAGTGAAGAGGTAAAAGCAATTGCATAGTTCAAAGGAGCTTTGAGTATTTGCTTGTTCCTTGGTGTTGTTTATAAATACAAACGTAATCTTGGTGCCTTTTATTTTCTGTAGCTTATAATTCTTATTAAGCAATGAGAAGTCTTGGGTGTTCTACTTGAATATGTAAATTCTAATGCAGACTGGAAGGCAATATTCCTTTGAGAGGTTCTGTTAAAAATTATAATTTACGTTTTTGTAATTTACATTCTGGATGTTAACGGCTGTTAAATACTCTTGGGATCTGTAACCACATTCTGACACACTTAAGTGTTGAGAATTAGACCAATTATATCTGAAAATTCAGCAGGAGTGCTGTAGCTGCTTTGCTAATGGGCTTGTTGAATTTGTTCTAACCTTCCACTGGTTTTAGGTGCTTGTATAAGCTTTGAGACTTGGGAATCTGCAGCACCAACTGGTATTTTGCCTGTTTTATCTATTGTTTTTGAGAGATAAAAAAGTATATATTTATTGGATCTGCCCTCTGTGATGAGTTCAGGGTGCTGGGAGGTGTTCAGAATTGTAACATCGAATTGTAGCTTGGATGTAGTTCTACCATTTATCCTACAGTAAGGCAACAGCTTCTTAAAATCCTGTTTTGTATGCTGATACTGCTGTATCCAGTCACAAACCCAATACATAATAGATTGTTATAAGATATAAACAACTCTGTGGATGCACCAGCTGCCTACTAGTCTTTGCTCAACCCATTTCAGAAATCTCTGCTTTTCTCAGGAGGCTTGTTTCCAGCGATACTTCCCTTACATGTCTAATGGCAAAGCAAAAGTGCATAATGTATTGGAAGTTCTTCTGAAAGCAGTCATGTGCTTTTTAAATAAAGCATTACTGCTCTCTGCAAATAAATAAAAATAGATCAAGAGACTTAATGTGCCTTATACACGTCACAAGACGTGTGGCTTCTGCTGCTGGGGTTCTCCAGGATGCCTCTGTATTTAAGTCTAGCCTTTTTTTCTATTCATTTTATTTTATTTACAAGTAATATTTTTTTTTAAATATTTCTTATGCTGTATTTTGTCAAACACTCAAGACAGAAGGAAAAAATAGAAGGTGAATATTCACATAACAGTACAGAGTCAGGTTCCAAGTATATCATGCTCCATTTGTTTTAATGTTCATGTGAAGTCTTTTTTATTTCTAAACACTTTTGAATATACTTGTGGTAGTGGAGCATTTGCCTTCTGTTGTGCATGTTTCTAGAACTGACATTGTATCTCTCTGATGGAGGAAATACCTTATTTCAATCATTGGCAGATGTACAGGTGGCTGCTCCTCTGGCAGGAAGACAAATTTTTACAAAGGCATTCTGTTAAGAGAAGACTTTTTTTTGTTTTGTTTTGGGTTTTAATTCTAGCTGGTACATTTCAGTTCTCTATCCTTTTTTCCTTGTCTTATTAAGTTTAGTGATCAGATGTTTTTGCCAAAGCCAGTTTAAACTTACCTTTACTATATCTGATAATTAGTATCATAGAATAGTCAGGGTTGGAAAGGGACCTTAAAGATCATCGAGTTCCAACCCCCCTGCCATAGGCAGAGACACCTCCCACTACATCAGGCTGCTCAGTGCCTTGTCCAGCCTGGTCTTGAACACCTCCAGAGAGGGAGCATTCACAACCTCTCTGAGCAACCTGTTCCAGTGCTTCACCACCCTCACTGTAAAGAATTTCTTTCTTATGCCAAGTCTAAATCTACTCCCTTCCAATTTACATCCATTGTTTCTAGTCCTCCCATCCAATATCATATTCAAAAGTCCTTCCCCTGCCTTTCTGTAGGACCCCCTCAGGTACTGATAAGTTACTATAAGGTCCCCTCTGAGCCTTCTCCAGGCTGAACAACCCCAACTCCTTCAGCCTGTCCTCATAGGGCAGTTGCTCCAGCCCTTTGACCATCTTTGTGGCCTCCTCTGGACCAGCATTCCATTTGTACCATGCCTCTAGAACAGAGTGTATAATTTTTGTCCTCCTTGTTTTAAAATTCCAGGTGCAGGTGAACAGCACCCATGGCTCAGTCCATTCTCTGGATGCAGACTTACTTCTTTCTTCTGGTGAATCTTTTAATAAATCAGATAATGACATGTTTAAAGATGGACTGCGGAGAGCACAGTCAACAGACAGTCTGGGAACATCTGGATCTTTACAGTCCAAAGCTTTAGGATACAACAACAAAGCAAAGTCTGCGGGGAACCTGGATGAGTCGGATTTTGGGCCGCTTGTTGGAGCAGATTCGGTGTCTGAGAACTTTGATACAGCTTCCCTTGGGTCTCTGCAAATGCCAAGCGGGTTCATGTTAACCAAAGATCAGGAAAAAGCAATCAAAGCAATGACACCAGAGCAAGAAGAGACTGCTTCACTTCTCTCCAGTGTGACACAAGGGGTCGAAACCGCTTATGTGTCTCCAAGTGGTTACCGCTTGGTGAGTGAGACTGAGTGGAACCTGCTGCAGAAGGAGGTGAGTGCTCACTGCATGCCTCTGCTCTTTTTGCACCTTTTGAGCTGTTTCCTGAGTGAAAACTCATTCTAAGTTGCTTTACATGAGTCAGCTACCAAAGGAAACAAATAGCATTGTACGCAGCTATTCCCTTTTCTCTCTTGCAGTCTTTCTGTAGTTAACGCTCACCTGATGCTAACCTCATTGCCTGTCTGTGGGAGAGTCAGCTTCACTAAACACAGGTTATTTTTTTCACTTAGGAGAAGGTCTGGCAGAGGCAGCTGTTGATCTTATAAATGGGAAATCATGGGAATATATATATATGGGAGGGTGAAAAATGATGGGAGAACTCAGCAGGAGAAAACAGGAAACTAAAGGAAGGATATTATAGTGCATCTGGGGTGACTGGGAAGGTGCAAAGATGAAGTGAAGGAGCAGAGCTAACTGTGCTGTTTGGTATGCTGAGGAGTTTTACTGGTGATTGTACATGCAGTGCAATTTAGAAATGAGCAGCCAAGACATGCATCACACACAAAGCTACCACAAAGGAAGCTTCAGAAAACTGTTGGTGACTTACATCATCAGCAGCCATTTTTGTTGAGCAGCAGATTAGATTTAACACTTGCCAGTTTCCGTTCTGGTGGCCGAGGAAAATGATGCTTCTGGGTTTTTTGCCTGTTTAGCTTTTCAGCAGCTTTATATGATGTTAGCTTGAAGCTTGCATTTGGTTTATTGCTGAGGAGTGTTGTAAGGAGAAGCCAAGGAGCAATACTTTAGGGGAAAGAAAGGGGCAGGTGCATAACAGACTGTAGTGGGTGATAAGAAAGACAAGATGGGGGTGAAAGAAGGGGATGTAAGAGTGCAGTGAAAGGGGAGGGACTAGGCGAAGGACGGGGAATATGAGGAAGTAGTGATGTTTTCTTTCCTCAACTTTTTGGAATCCAGTTCATCTGCAAATCATTACTTTACAAGATCTCTCCAAAAGTATTGTGAAGTTGCTGGGGTTTTTGTGTTGCTACTAATTTGTAATATCTGGATAAATTATGGTCTCATGATCTCAGAGCTGAGTAAAATCCCTGGCTCTGGAGGATTTCCTTGTGGTGTTGAAATTTGGATGAAATTTTATTCTTAGAGTTCAGGAAAGAACGGCACTGCTTCCCACGTGTTTCTGGAGGCAAGAGTAAAGAAAGGGCATGTGAATGCCTCTTGATGTGGGTGGAAAATGGAGCTTTACATACAAATTTTCCGCTGAAACTGACTTGCAGTTTTTACATTTGTCCCATTGGCCACAACAGTTGCAAGTTTAAAATGGCAGCTGGTTTACTCTTTGTTTCCTTGCTGCACACCCCAACACATTTTTCCCTCTTCCAGTTTTATTTTCTCCCTCCCTCCCCCTTTTTAAAAAAATACCTGCTTTTATTCTTTCACAATTGTTCTTTTAGCTGGTTATTCAGTCTCTGATACTGAGCAATACTGTATTGGAGGAGGGTATTAAAATGTAAATAAAGCTTGATGACTATAGTAGAACAAAATTATGTGCCATTGAAAAATATTTCAAGCTCAGTTACCAGAGGAAAGAGGTGGAGAAAGGTTCAAGGATGTCTTGATCTGGTGAATTGACCTGCTTCTTAATTGGTTCATATTGATTAAAAATAAATCCACAAACCAAAACAAGCACCAAAAAATCTCAAACATACACTAGAAAAACCTACCCTAAGGCAAAAAAACAAATAATAATTTATAAATTTATAATTTGATTTGTGACATTATAAAATAAGTGCATGAAAAAATGCTATGGTCTGTTGAAAGCTTTTCTCAGTGATGTCTGTTTCTAGGGAGTTAATTATATAATCTATTTCAAAAAGACAGACTGACTGACTTGCTGAACTCTTGCATGTCATGGCTTACTGCTTTCGTGCTTATAGTGGCACTTGTGCCCACAGCAGATCTTATCCTGTAGCTGATTTAGGCTGTCCTTTTAGAGCAGCTCGGTCTTGCCACTTACCTGATGCTGCTGCTGTCTCTTATTCCTAACATTCTGTGATTACACAACACACCTGAGAGTATTGTAGCACTCCTGCATTCCTTGAAGAATTTTTTGGCCTTTATGGCAGGTGATAACTCTGTGTTCTCCAGGTGCAGAATGCAGGGAACAAGCTGGGTAGACGCTGTGATATGTGCTCGAATTATGAGAAGCAGTTGCAAGGTATCCAGATTCAGGAGGCTGAGACAAGAGACCAGGTGGGATTTCTCTTCAAGCTTTAGCAAGACTTCTGCAGTTGTTTGTACTACTAAGGTTGCAACAGTTGCTGCTTGATTCATTAGTTCTAATTGAACAATGTCAGCATGCTTAAGATCTGATTAACTCCTGTTATTTTTTTGGCATAACCTGATTTGTTACTGTTGTGTTGTGAGCACCACATGTACCTATTTCTTAAGGATTCACCCTGGAGAACCATTTTATGCAGTGCTATAAGACCATGCAGTAAAGTCACTGTTCTATAAAAAGTATTGTGTTCATGCTGAAGTCAGTTTCTTTCATAATTTATATTCTGAAATGCTTCTCTTGCATTGAATTCTATTATCTTTGATGCTGCATGAATTGTTAACAGCAAAGGGAGAATTAGAGGACCTCCTCCTACCAACATAAAAGTGCTGGAGGATGTTTATTTCCTGCCATATACTAACGAATGGTTTTCAGCTGGGCATGGAAGGCATGAGTCACATTCTGCTCTGAAATAACTGATGGAAGTCATTGCATGGCAATAGTCCAGTGCAGTTTGGTGTCCCATGTGTCTTATAGGTGTGTAATCCGTGAAGTGGGGTGTTTCAGAAGAACAGCAAAGACAGTTCTGGGCTGCATAATGGTTGGAGAGATTCAGGAAATAAATACTTCCCAAAAGAATGGACAATTTTATTGTTATTTTGTTGTAACAACACAGGTGAAGAAGCTGCAGGTGATGCTGAGACAGGCAAATGACCAGCTGGAAAAGACAACGAAGGAGAAACAGGAGCTGGAGGATTACATGAAACAAAGTGCTGAGGACTCCTCTAATCAGGTACAAGCAGTTTCTCATTAAGACAGTGGGAATCCTGAAATGATATTCAAAAGCATGTGAGAAGAGCTCTTACCTTTGGTCAGATGTGGATGGACTGCCTACTGCAGTAGCAATAAAAATGAGAATTTTTAGGATTAGTCATGCTCCATCTGAGCCAGTTTCTAGATAAACCAGACATGTCTCCAGTACCAATTATTAATGAAATAATCTTCAGTGGATTAGTTTAAAATTTCAAAGTGTATGTTATTAATGAGAGCAGGCAGTACCTCAGTACCTATTTCTTCTTCAAAACCTATTCTAAGCTTATATCCTTGTGTGGCTTTTCTTTTTTTCAGATCTCTTTGCTTATGGCTAAATGTCAAAAATCAGAGAACTTCCTTGGTGAGCTGCAGCAGGCATTCTCACAGGCCAAAAGAAGTGTCCAGGAGCAAATGGTAAGACAGCTTAAGCTCAGAGGTGGCTTGAAGAGCAACTGTTGGTCTGAGTTTTGGAGTTCAGGAGTTCAGGATAAAGGCAAAGCCTTTATCTTGCTCCTCAGCCAAGCTCAGTCAGAGAACTGTGCATCTTAACATGTAAAATCACTCACCCAATGGGCTCTGATGGCAAGTGCTGGACCTGCAGTGTCTGTTGGTCTGTCACTTCCTGTGTGTACACCTCTTAATTACCATGGAGGTCATTAGTCAGCTTCTTTCCTTCCTTATTCATTATATAGGTTCCCTGCTCATTTAGTATCTTATTTCACCTCGCATCTGAAAATGGAGTAGGTTTTTCTCAAGACAGTTTTTAGGATTCATCACAAGTACTATCACTAGGGAGTATTTTCTTGAGTTTTAGGTGTGAGTGCTCAGTGTCTTTACAAGTCAGACTTAAAATAACAGCTCTAACACCCAGGAAGAGACATGTTAAATTATTTTGAGTGTCTTACAGGAGGTAAGCCAGAGAGCAGTAACCAGAGAACCTCATTTTCTAGGGCAGAAGAAAGTCTACATTCCTTAGAACAATTCATTGCCTTCTGTATTAGAATCAAGTTTCTTTTTTCCTCCCCTGCACAGCATTGCAGGGACTGAGTCTTCATTCTCATAAATGGCAGTGCTGCATTTCTAAGATCTGGGATTGTCTGTAGGACATTGGGATATTGCTTGCAGAGATTTTCTGTTTGATGTTGTCCTTGAAGTGCATCAGTGGAGATTCAGAAAATGTATTGATCCAAGTGTTCTTTTCATGCTGCCCACCTCTAATACAAAGGGCAGGCTCTGTAGCAGTTCCAGTCCCCATTCCCCTGTACCAAAGCAAACCTTCCTCTCAGAAAAGTGCACTGAATTTTTTTTCTTTTGCAATGCAAGCAAAACTGTATGTTCTCTTAATCCTTTTTGTTCACAAGGGATTGATATTTTCCTCAAAAGACCTAGTGGGAGGCAGATGCCTACCACTGAAAGTTTCAGAATGAATGTTTAAGGTTTTCAAATAGCCTGATGGCACAGCTGAGTTGTTCAGTGATTTTAGTAAACATCACCCCCAGTGCCTGAAACTCCATGTGTTTTTACCCTCCTGGCTTCCCCTCCACAAGCACAGCTCCTACTGGGTAAATACAGAAGAAAACTGGGAGACTTGGTACTATATTTATCTCCTGCTACCTCCTACCTGCCTGTGCAGTTAAGATTGATCTTGCCTTTATTTCTGGTGCACAGACTGGGTGAGAACTGATCATCCCGATCCAGGCAAATATTTTGTTTCCCTTCTTTACAAAGAATATGTCAATTCACCAGAGCTTTGAGAGCAGTGCCAGTAAATGGGGCGTGAAAAGATCTGTGCATGACCCTAAGTGAGAACTTATGCTTTTCTTTACCTTGGAGGCTGTGCTGACACAGTCAAGGGAGCAAGTTTCAGAAGAGCTGGTGAGACTGCAAAAAGATAATGAAAGTCTTCAAGGAAAGCACAGCTTGCACGTGTCACTGCAGCAAGCTGAAGATTTCATTCTCCCAGAAGCAGCAGAGGTAAAAACATTTTTTAAATTTTTCACCCAACTATTGCATATGACTGTCCTTTTTAATAGGATATGTGATGGAAGGACTAGAAATAATGGATGTAAATTGGAAGAGGGTAGATTCTGGCTAAGAAGAAAGAAATAAGAAAGAAATTCTGTATGGTGAGGGTGGTGAGACACTGGAACAGGCTGCCCAGAGAGGTTGTAGATGCCCCCTCAATCCATGGAGGTGTTTAAAGCCAGGCTGGACAAGGCACTGAGCGACCTGGTGTAGTGGGAGGTGTCCCTGCCTATGGCAGGGGGGTTGGAACTTGATGATCTTTGAGGTCCCTTCCAACACAAACCATTCTATGACTAGATCTTGCTGGATGAGCCTTCTTTATCAAAAAGGCTGACTCACAATGCATGTAACCCAGATTTTAACCCTTGAAGTCCGTGATGTATAAAATCAGCAGTCTGATCCCATTGTGCCGTGAGTGTGCTTGAAGGTGTGGATAGGTAAGAATTAAATGGGCTAACAATGGCCTGGCAGCTCCTCCTGTTGGCAGTACAGTCTGACCTCATCCCAGTTTAGCCAGTTTAAGCTGTATTTTGCAACTGGGCACAAGTGTTCAGTCAGCGTGACTCCAGTGTAGGGTATTGATTCAGTAGATTAGGCTTAATCAGTCATTCTAGTTTCTGTGCAGGCATTAGGACCAGTAATAATCCTGAACCTGGAGTAATGATAAGCCTTGTCATCCTTTTCATGGCCACTCCCTTACACTCAAGCACATCAAGCTTGAAAGTTTGTCTGGGCTGAAGGGCAGTGGGAGAGGGTTATGAGGCTGTGGAGGTGGGAATCTTTATATGTTCTTCATTTACTGTGGGCCAGATCTGAGATGATGGGACAAATCTTGGGGTAGCATAACTACCTAATCAAGTTTCCTAATAAAATTGGGGCTGTTCAGCCCAGAGAAGAGAAGCCTCTGGGGTGACCTCATGGCAGCCTCCCAGTGCCTGAAGGGGCGAAGGCAACAGGAAAGCTGGGAGGGGCTGCTTGCCAGGGCATGGAGCCACAGGATGAGGGGTTTTAAACTAGATCAGGACAGATTAGACATTAGGGAAAAAAATAAAAATCTTCACATTAAGGGTGGTGAAACACTGGAACAGGCTGCCCAGAGAGGTGGTGGAGACCCCATCCCTGGAGATACTCAAGGCCAGGCTTGCTGAGGCTCTGAGCAACTTGCAAGGGGTTGGACTAGATGGACTTTGAAGGTCCTTTCCAGCTCTAAGATTCTATGGGAAATGTGGTGCTGTGTGTATCTGGAGATCATGGATCCAAGTTGAAGGAGGGAAGATTTAGGTTGGATGTTAGGGGGAAGTTCTTTACTAGGAGAGTGATTAGGTCCTGGAACAGGCTGCCGAGGGAGGTTGTGGATGCCCCGTCCTTGGAGGTGTTCAAGGCCAGGTTGGATGGGGCCCTGGGCAACCTGATCTAGTAAACGTGTTTGTTTGGTGGCCCTGCTAGGCAGGGGGGTTGGAACTACATGATCCTTGAGGTCCCTTCCAACCCGGGTCATTCTGTGATTCTGTGATCATAATACAAATCTTTGCTAATTATTGATTCAGGAGCTCCGTGAGCTGATTTTAAAATACCGTGAAGACATAATTAGTGTGCGGACAGCAGCAGATCACCTGGAGGAGAAACTTAAGGCAGAGATTTTGTTCTTGAAAGAACAGATTCAAGCTGAACAGTATTTGAAAGAAAACATAGAAGAAACTCTGCAGCTGGAAATAGAGAATTGCAAAGAGGAAATAGGTGAGTAGGGGTAAAACAGTCTCAAAGCTGTGAAGAGTTGATTTTGTGATAAGGAGTCCGTTTCCATTTCTGATAGCAGATGCACCAAAGCGCCTGCAGCTGAAAGTACATTTACTTAACTTTGGGATACCTTGTTGCATATGTTTAATTCTTCTTTAACTATTAACCAAGAAAAATGGGGTGTGTCCAGCTTTTAAGCTTTAATTTCTTGTTTTTCAGCTTCCATTCCTAGTTTAAAAGCTGAACTGGAAAGAATAAAAGTAGAAAAGGAACAGGTAATGAGACCTTTTGCTATGGAGTTTTTGGGGTTTGGTCGTTTTTTTTTTTTAATGGAGAGAATAAGATTATTTTTTCCCTGATAGTGACATCGTGTGACTGTCTTTGACCTCTTCATGTCAGAGAAAATGAACAGGTTTTTTTCCCCATCTGCCTTTGTCAGTAGCACTTCAGATGTATTTTTATATTAAGATGTTTAGTAAGCTTGATGTTTAGGAGGGAGAGATCTGAACCTAAGTTGAGAATTCTGAAACACCTAATGTTATTGTTCTTTCATCTCAGCATGCTTGTGGGATGCTGCAGGACTGGCTCATCTGCAGAGATAACTGTTCATTTCTGAAAAAAGGAACACCACAGTCAGCACAGTCTGTCTTACTGGAGGCACCAGCACTGTTCTGCCACTCTTAGCGTATTCCAACCCTTAGTACCAACCAAGAGGGTAGATACACCACCATGTAGCTTCTGTGACCATTTTAGGGGGAACACATTAAGTTCTGTGTTAAGAAGGACAGAAAAGCTCTCTTGGTGGCAGTGTAGGACTGGGGCACAGTCATCATTCTGTTAAAAGATTCTTTGTCTCTTTATTAATCTGTAAGCCAAATATTGGGTTAACTAATTCCTATCTAATATTGAACTACTTAATAGTAACCTAAATATCAAGTTTGGCTGCTTCAGCTTCAAAAAGAAACAGAGAGTAAGAAGTTATTCAGATGTTTTCTGTATCCCTAGGAGAGATTATTAGGTGCAGTTCTGAGTCCTGGGTAAGATACTTAGGCTGTACTTCCTGTATGGGGAGGGATTGTGAGAAATGGAAGTGTTAGGAATTTTAGTTGATCCTTTTTTTTTATTGTTATAATACAGTTGGAAAATTCTTCACAAGAAAACATGCAGCAGCTGGAGAGTCTGCAGGAAACAAAAACCACTCTAGAAGAACAGCTGAAGAAGGAGACAGCAGCAAAGGTAGCTGTGGTGTCAGGGTGGAGTATTTTTGCTTCTTCTGCAGTGGTCAGACTGTGGTCAGGTGATGTCACTAAATAAGAATGAAGAAGGAAGTTTTTGCATGTTGATAAGATTCTGTCAGTGAATTAGTGTCCGTTCTCATTTCAGTCACTTTGCACTGGGCTGTGTAAAATTGCTGCTGGGTTGTCTCCCAAAGTCAGGTTTCACTAGCACTTCTGCACAGAGAAAGCTTCCTGGCTAACCAAACCTTGGTTAAAATGGTTTGATACTTTTGAATAAATACAATTTTCTTATTGCTTTAGGAAGGAGCCCTACTTTGGCAGCCAGATGAATTAATTGAATTGAGATCTGGTTTCTCTTTTTTTTTTTTTTCTCTCTCCTCTCCCGTGGATATCTCTTATTAAAACTGGAGACAGATAGTTATGTTAGTTATGTTTTCACCCCTTATGCTCCATTAAAACTCAGAAAGCTACTTTCTTATTTTGAAATCCTTGGATATGATACCCTTAAAAGACATTGGGCTTTTTTGTGCTTTACCTAATCTAACAGTGATATTTTTCTAATGGGTATCAGCCCCCAGTTTTGCAATTGGGAAAACTGAGATGTAGATAGAGTTCATGATTTAATTTCTTGCCAGGACTCTGAGAATAACCATCTTTCTTTGCTCCAGTGTCATGCTTTAATCAGTTTATGCAAACTTCTCCCTTTTCTTGTTCAGTTTAAGCATGGCATAAAGAATTTCTTTCTCTTCAGGCAAGCCTTGAACAGCTGGTGTTTGAGGAGAAGAATAAAGCTCAGAGGCTTCAGACTGAATTAGACGTCAGTGAGCAAGTACAGAGGGATTTTGTAAAGCTTTCTCAGACACTTCAGGTAAGGAATGACCAATCGATTTCTAAAGTGCTACTTTTCATTCTTTAATCCTCTGGAGCTGCATAAAATAAGAAATAGCACTTGTAAATTTTCTTTTTTTGGTATTTAAGATTTTTTTTTAATGATCACTATAACAAACTGATCAAGTAATATTAAAGCTTGTTCAGGATTTTATTATGATTAGTTTATTCTAACTGATTCTCAGTACCAAAAGCTTTCAACTGTTGTACTAAAAGGAACTGTAGGGAGCACCTTTAGACCCTGGCATTTCACTGTCCATCTCCAGCTGTTGTTCTGGTATCTTACTTTAAATAGCAAATCATTAGGATCCAAGTATTTGAGGACCAGCTAAGGAACTTGTACTGTCTGAAGAACCATTTTGTATATTCACATCGTTACATTTATTGCTTTCCATTAATACTATCTAAAAATCTTATCTTTGCTGTTGTCACTGTTGCTATATCTGTATTTCCTCTGAAAAGTGGAACCTGTGGTTGGTGATAACAAGTGATGACTGAAGGAAGGAGTTTGGGTCAGGCTGGTCTCTTTTTCTGTTAACTGTAGAGAGCACAAAGAGACCTACAGTTTCTATACATTCAGGATTACTAACTGTCTCCTCGAGGAGCTGGGCTACCTTTGTCTCAACCTCAGTGCCTGTGAGTTTAGAATTTGCTCCCTCCCCCCAACATGTCCTACTTTACTGGAGATCTAGCTCCAAGAGGACATCCTGAATTTCACCACTGTCTCCTTTGAGTTCTTGGTCAGGCTGCAGAATTAAAAATACAAATCTTTGTGTCAAGTATTGAGGTTTATTTGGAAAACTAAAACCATGAATATTTCAGGTTGTTTACTTGACTGAGTTTAGCCAGATGGACAGTTGGGGCCTGTCCTCTCTTCTGGCTGTTGCTGGAGCTGTAGGTAGGGCAAAAGAGACTATTGGTGTCTTGGCTGGTGAAGTTGCTTCTTTGTAGCCCTCAGTGCTAAGCTCAGTAAGAGTGCAGAATCTCTGTATTGAGACTTTGCTTACACTTAGCTTCTCAGCAGTTGGTGCCTTCATTTTAAATAAATAATGGTTTGTGGCACCTCCTCCATGCACGAGATCTGCTGTGTAACGTGAGAGATTACCACTGAGTGAGGATCTTAGAGTTTTGGCAACCAGGCTGGGCTATTTCCTTCCCTGACTCTGTCAGAGGAGTCTCTGGATGAGTATCACTTGTGTGAGGTGTCCACTGGCCAAATTTATTACCAGCAGTGGAGAGGGAGAGTTAGAAATTCATTAATCGCTAGTAAGGAATTTACAACTGGAAGCCCAGATCCTGATAGAATCATAGAACAGTTTGGTTGGAAGGGACCTTAAAGATCATCTTGTTCCAACCCCCCTGCCATAGGCAGGGACACCTCCCACTAGATCAGGCTGCTCAGTGCCTGGTCCAGCCCTGGCCTTAAGCACCTCCAGAGAGGGAGCATCCACAACCTCTCTGGGCAACCTCTTCCAGTATTTAACTAATCTAACCATAAAGAATTTCTTTCTTCTGCCTAGCCTGAATCTACCCCCTTCCAATTTACATCCATTATTTCTAGTCCTCCAAAGAATACAATAATACAAAGAATGTGAATGAATGGGGGTACAAGAAGTTGTGATGTCTTTGCAGTCAGAGAGGGTGTGGGGTCTCCTACTCTGGAGAAATTCAAACTTCACCTCGATGCCTTCCTGTGTGACCTGATGTGGGTGTTCCTGCTCTGGCGGGGGGGTTGGACTGGATGATCCTCTTGATGTCCCTTCCAATCTCTGATGTTGTATGATTCTGTGATGGTTGACATCTCTTCTGCTGGCCCAGGCCCTGGGGGTGGCTCACTGCCTGGTTGGCTGAGTTCTGGTTGAGGTTTCATGGTTTTCCCTTAGGAGTTTTTTACCAGCTCAATTGCATGTGTTGGTTTCCTGCAGGTGCAGCTGGAGCGGATCCGGCAGGCAGATTCCCTGGAGAGAATCCGTGCAATCCTCAATGACACAAAACTGACGGACATTAATCAGCTTCCTGAGACATGACACCCTGATGAGCGGGCTCCAAGGCTGCCTTTGGGGTTTTTAACTCATCTTTATAGCAACATTAATTATTATTTAACTCTAACCGAAAGAGCAGAAGACAAACAGAGGGGAGCAATGACTTAAGTTTTGTTTCTAGAGAGGAAAAAAAAGGTTTTCGTACTGGGCAGGAAGAGAGCACGAGGGTGACTTGCAGTGTAGGAAGGAGAACTTTCTAATGGAAACACTAATGAGTGTGGTGTTTTCGTGTTCCACTGAGTGGGATCAGTCCTTACATTCTGAAAAACTTCCCTCTTTCAGCCGACTTCATAACCTAATATAGAGTTTTGGAACATTTACACTCCCTCCTTATTTCCCCCCCCCTCAGGTCTTTCCCTTTTTCCTTTCCCCCCCACTACTGTGATCAAAGTAGCTGGTGGAAACCATATTGTCCCTCCAAAACATTGAAGTGCAAAGTGGATGAAGTTTTTCTGTTTGAATAGTCAGTAACAGTATTCAGCTAGCAGAAAGAATGAGGTGTAGAGTATGTTGTATGAATATTTTATATTAAAATATGACTTTATTAGCAGGACACTGGATATCCATCTTATTTCATAACTCAGTAATTTTTTATTTTTTTTTTTTAAATTGCCCTTGACTTCGTGTCGAAGAATCTGAATGCTGCTGAAATGTGGTGGACATGAGTGAGCTGTGTGTCTTCTGAACAGATAAATGCTAGTCCAAAAAAACAAACAAAGAAAAGAAATATGAAAAATGTACTGAGAACGTAGCTCCTTGAAATTTTTCCCTCGACTTCTGATATTTCAAGAAAAGCACAAGAAATGCACTGTTTTGTAATCTCTTTTCACAAGTGGAATTTAGAATGTGGGACTACAACTGGTTCTTTCTCCTGCCTAAGCTGAGCAGTACCTGTAACCCCTTCTTTGGGGTTAAAAAGGAACAAACAAACCAAAAGAAGCTGGGACAAAAGCTATGCATTGTATGGGTGTGGGGTTTGTGCAGGTCTGCTTTGCCATGGTGCATGGCACCAGGTGTAAAGTTGGCAGCTGGTGTGAAGAGGCAGAGGCAGGAGATGCTTGTGATCCATCAGGTGCTGGGTTTGAGGTTCTTGTTGTGTAAATGTGTGGTGATAACAGGACTGTTCCTCCTCTTTTTCCTCCTGTTGGAATTCCACGCATGCATTTGGCTCACACTGGGTTCCTGGAGGCTGTGAGTGTTGGTAGTGCTGGTGTTGCCAGTAAGTTCTTGGACTGGCCCTTATTTACAGCTCAGTTAGAAGAAGGGAGACTGAAGGAACAGATCATTACTGTCCAAAATTTATAACGTTGTTTCCCTCCGTTTCTTACTGGTTTTTTTTCTTTACATCCTTTGCCCTTGATCTGAAGGTGATAAAGAAAACCAGAAATTACAGAAAATGCTGCAAAGCCCAATGCACGTGACTATATTTGAAGTGCTTAAACCCTTTTTTTAGTGGTGTGGATCCTCTTAGTGACACAGAGTCAGAATGCATGGTTTTGAAGAGGAATGCCTTAAAAGCAGCCAAAAAGAAGTCTGCAGGCTCAATGCCTTGTCACTCATTGCAAGAATTAAAGGATTTTATTCACCCTGGTGATTAATTCCTTTCATAATCCTATCACCCAAAGCCATTTTCCTGTAGTGATAACTGGACTGAGAGATGGCTTGAGTTGTCATCTTGAGTTTTACTTTTAATTGAAATGAAATGTAGGTTAGATTCTTTACTAATTGGCTATTACCAGATTTTTTGGGGTGGGTTACCTTACTTAGCACCTTTCTTGGCAGCTGCTGAACTGGAAGGTGACAGCAGCTGCCTCCTGATGCATCAATCCAAGGGGTTTGCAGACAAGTTTGAGGGTTATGGTCCTGCTCTGGGAAATAACTTTGGAGAATAAAAATACACAGGCTTTTTATTAGGAGCTGCAGGATGAGAGGCTTTCTACCCCTCCTCCTTCCCCAAAACTAACTCCTAAGTGGTTACTAAAAGCAGCAGTGGCTGAGGAAGCCTGGTGGTGTAGAGCTAAACCACAGCATGTCCCAGGGGTAGATCTCTTCAGCAGCTGAACCCTGCAGAAAATGCACCTGAAACCTGTTGCTCTCAGTGCAGGACAGGGCTGGTGGTGGCCTTTCAGCTTCTCTTTGTAGTCCCTATGTTCTTGTCTCTTCCAGCAGCCCACACTTCCTCTCTGGCTCCACCAGGGTGGCTGTAGCTGACCAGTTGTGATGAGGTTGAGCAGCACCAGGCTGGGTGTTTAGGGTGAAGGCACCCTGGCCTAGCAGGGCAGGGAGGGGGCTGAGCACTGAAGGGGACAGTGACACAGCTGCCGTGTTTGGGGAGTGGAAGGCTCTACAGTTTGTGGTTGTTTTCCTTTTTACCACCTTAGTTGATCACTCAACCAAACACCTTCCCTCTTGCTTCACCACCAGCTCTGACCATTTTAGAATTGAAACATCAGGAAATTCCCGATGTGGTTGTTTTACCCACCAACCAGTGCAGACTTCTTGTTTCCCACCTGGTCACAGCAGTGGGGAGGGATGAGCTTGCTACAGCCAGCTGTGCTGTCTCTCCAGGGAAGGAGACCTTCAGAAGCAATTGTTGAGCTTCTGCTGAGCTGTAAGAAATGTGAAAGCCTTTAAAAGAAAAAAAAAACCAAAACATTGTGCCAAATTTGCAATTTAAAAGCCTGTAATTGAAATGTAGTAAAAGCTCTTGATGAGAGGGAAGATCCTCTCAGGATGGATTATGATGGAATTGCTTATAAACCAAATGCTCTTCCCTCAAGTTTGTGCTGTTGTGAAGCCTGAGCTGGGTGAGAGGTTTCTCCTGGCACGGCACAGGGTTTGTGCAGGCAGGTGAGCAGTTTAGAAAAGTGGATTCTGTTCCTGTAGAAGGGAGGAGATGGCATTTTGTTTGCATTCCTGTACCTGTATAGTCTTAACCTGTACAAAAGCAGTGTTCTTACAGCATGCCTGGTACTAACAGCCCTCCCTCTCCCTCCAGCTTTCATTGCCCCTTTTGCAGCAGAGTAGAACTTTTCTCACCTTTTCTAAGGGGTGGATAGGAAGGAGGGAGGGAGGGGACAACACTTATTGTCATTTGTCCACCCAAGTTTGTCTCAAGCCGCTGAATTATTGGCCTTTCCAGGGCAAGCCGGGCTCCAGCGCCACCTTTTGATAAAGGCAAAGAGCGAGTTGGGAGGTGAAAGCTGCATTCCAGTGAGCCAAGCCCTCGGTGTCCTGTGCAATTGTGGGTGTAGAATTCTGCTGTCTACAGGATTCAAGTGTAACCATTTTGTTAACTGTATTGAAGGTGTGTCCTTTATGAAGAAAGTGTTCCAAATTAAAAAAAAAAAAAAAAGAAAGAAAAAAAATCCAAAACGCTGCTGAAGTGTGTGAGCTTTCTCTGGTCTTTCTACTCTGCCTTCTCCCACTGGAACAAGGGTAGGAGCAGGTCATAGAATCATAGAATAGTTTGGGTTGCAAGAAACCTTAAAAATCATCTAGTTCCAACCCCCCTGCCATAAGCAGGGACACCTCAAGGTTGCTCAGTGTCTCATCCAGCCTGGCCTTAAACACTTCCAGAGAGGGGGCATCCACAGCCTCTCTGGGCAATTTATTCCAGGTCCCAGAGTAACCTGAAGGAAGCAGCATTTCCCACCACTGAGCCAGCTGGGGGCATTACCCTGTAACACAGATCAGGTTTAAAATGCTTCCTCCACAGTCTCCATCCTAGGAGAAAAAAGCAAAGAAAACCACAGCCTTTAAAGAGTCTTTAGCAAAAGTAATTTATTTCAAAGCCCATCTTTACAAAACAATAAACGAAAGGAAGGCTTTGTTCAACATATAAATGTTAAATATACAAGGGGAAATACCAGGGACAATTCAAGCCCATCCAGCCTTTGCCTGTTGTGGACATTTTAGAAGTTCACGTGGCTTCTGATGTCATTGATCTGTTTGACCATTTCCCTTATGTGCTCTCCCCTTAAAAAAAAAAAAAACAAAAAACAAGTCAATGAGCTGCAAATCACTTTTGTTGTAGGGAAATCAGAACAGAAGGGTTGAAGCAGCGAAGGGGGTGCTGCTGCAAATCATTCTGGTAATTACAAGGAGGACACAGGCTGCCAAAAGCTCCTCAGGGGGAAAAAAAGAGCAGATTTAGTTTAAGAGCAGCATAAGATGGGCAGGACTCTGGCAGGAGCTGGCACATGGCACTTTAGGGCATCTCAGCACGCTCCAGCTGGTGCAGCACAGAGCTTAAATTACACTCTAGAAACTAGAAGAGCCTGCTCATGTTAGTGCTGGGGATTGAATTCTACAGGAGGATCCAAGCTTTAACTTACTCCTCTTTCAGGACGGTCTGGATGCACTTGCTCTGGTAGGCACTGAGGCTGATGCTGGGTTTTCGGGGGCTGGTGCCCTTTTCCATCTTTTTCTGCTGATACTCCTTTTTCATTTTAACCTGAAAGTCATATGTGAAAAGAAAGGCCCATTGAATGTGGGTACTCACTGCCTGTGTCAGACTGAAAGCTTGTTACAGTCACAATATCTGTGTCTCACTGTAATAAATTCCAATTCTTTTTGGTTACACTCTGCTCCCTTCCGCGCTTTTCCTCCCATAGAGGAAGAATCTTATCAGTGACCAACCTCCAGTTACAGGACTCAGGGCAGTGGGTGCAAGGTGGAACACAGGAGGTTCCACAGATATTTAAGAAAAAACTTTGTCAGGGTGAGTGTGACAGAAGAGTGTCCCAGGCTGCCCACAGAGGGTGTGGGGTCTCCTTCTCTGGAGACATTCAAACCCCACGTGGACACCTTCCTGTGTGACCTGATCTGGGTGTTCCTGCTCCAGCAGGGAGATGGGACTGGATCATCTCTCCAAGTCCTTTCCAATCCCTGATGTTCTGTGTACACTTAGTTTCTCGGGGTTAATCTGGGCAGCTGTGTCTACATCACTCCCAAGGACCACAAGTTCTTTAGCACATTGATGCTCATTTAATGAAAGCACAAAGTTGCTGTGTGGGAAGGACTGTGTTCTACTGGCGCTGTCAGTAACCCTATGGGCTGGCTGCTGTGTTCTCTCACCTGCCTGATGGCATTGTTCAGGTGCTGCAGCTGGTCATGGATTGTCTGCAGTTCCTTCTTCATGTCTTTTTCACTGTCTGACAGAACAGGAAGCTGAGAGTGTAAACTCCGAAGTACTTTCTTCATCCTTCATGTAGAAAGCAAGAAATGTTGCTGAGGTCACGGTGCTGTGAGAGCAGCTGTGCTGTCACACTGCCCAAGTCTCTGACTGCATGTCATGTGTGGGAAGATGTGGACAATCAATATGATTGATAATAAGCAAGCTTCCCCTTATTGGGGTTTTCACACACTTACATACAGTCCACTCATTAGTAAACACACTGGGCAATATCTTATTGGTTGGCAAGTAAAAGGTACATTTGCTCATCCCGTCTCCTCTGCAATTACTGCTGTTTCTAACTGTGACACCTTGTTATTGTAACACAGCTGGATTCAAGGACATGTTATCTTTGCCTTTCCCAGGAGAACCTTAGTTAAATCAGCAGAGCTCCTTCATGTCTACTTTGTCACATAGCCATTCTCCCTGAGGCAGAACTGGAAATCACTCCAGAGATCCAACAAGGGGATTTCAGAGCCCTCTCTTCTACCAGCCCTGGAGGGTGTTGCTTCCTGCCCAGCTCTTCTGCTCTGTTTCCAAACCACTGTACAACAGCTGGAACAGCAGAGGCCACACTCACCTGTTCATGATATCTTCTTGCTTCTCTTTGGCTTCCTCGTACTTGTCAGCCAAGCGCTCGGCCATCTCCCGCAGACTTTTCCTGATGGGAGACAGAAAGGTTTATTGACTTCAACTTTACACAGAAGGTGGTCTCTGTGTGGGAGGAGTGAACCCTCCTGCTTAATTACAGCTGGGAATGTGTTCATTCCCCACTTATTTCCCGTGGGACTCTGCATAAAGAGCTTTTTGCACAAAGGGGCATCATTAGAAGCACAGGTTACACTCACCGCTCCTCTCGACAGTAAGAAAGCTCTTCCAGTTGTTTCTTCTTCTGTCCCCACAGCAGCTTCACCCTTAAAATAAATGCAAACATCAAATCAAAACCACCCACAAAAGCAATCTGGTTGAATCAGGAGAACATGAAAGAAGAAATGCTTCCAGAAGAGCAAAGAACTACAGACACTGAAAACCAGGCAGTGGTGAAAACAACCAATTGGAACTCAAAGAAGCAGAAACTTATTTAAAGCAATTTGCTTTTTAGGAGCTTTGTCAGGATTATTACTGGGGTCAGAGGGTTCCTGCCAGCCACAGACAGACTGGCAACAGCCAAAGAGAAATATTTCACTTGACTGTTTACTTTTTTTCCTGCTGCAGAGATCATGTATTGTGCTTGCAACTGCCTTCCCTGGTAACTCTGCTTCCCCTTCTGGTATTCCATTAATCTCAGCAGGAGTCACTGGCAAGGGTGAGTCCAGCAAAGGAGGTGTCGAGCTGGGTAATCAGTGACATTGTTTCCCACAGACACCGCACAGGAATTAGTCAGGTGGATTTTTCTTCTCACCTTTGCTGAATTTCCTCTTTTGCCAGATCCTGTTTCAGTATGTATTCCTGTCGGAACACCTGGGTGGCTCTGCTGAGCAGCTGAAGGCATTCCTCAGGGGGAGGAGCAGCATCTTTATCAGCAGACCTAAAGAATCCAACACGGGTTTGCAATCCCATTCCAACACGTTCCTCTGAAAGGCCAAAGAGCTCACAGTATTTATGGTAAGGGTTCTGAGGACTCAACTACGGAAACAAGGGACTATAATTATATCTCTTGGTGATAAAATTCTTTTCTTGGACTAGGTGATCTTTTGAGGTCCCTTCCAATCCCTGATATTCTGTGAAATCTCAGGCTGTCTTAAGATACTCAAACCCCAGTGGGACAAGAGCTGAGCAGCCTAACCAGCTGAGGCCAGTTCTGCTTTGGGCAGGGGACTGGAGGAAGTAATGTCATCCCAACTTGGCAGGGACAAGGAGCTGTGCCCCCATTACTGTCACATCCAAGCCAAGGCAGTGTACAGTCAGGGGACACACTATTCCTCAGATTTCCCTCTTCAGACTCCTGAGGAAAATATATTTACTTACTTGAGCAGCAAGGGATTGGCAGAACTGCGCTGCAGGATGCTTTGGATGTGCTTCTCAAAGGAGTGCTGGGACTCAGCCAGGATACGGAAAGGGGAAATGGCAACATCTTTGTCTTCTCTGGTACAAAGCAAGGGAGGAGATGCAGGATGGACCGTGCTTCTACCAAAGAACATCAAGAGGGACAACACAGGTTAAGCCAGAAAACTGAAAATACATTAAGAGTGTAAATGGTGCTTAAAACAAAGTGTGGAAGTAATGTATTATAAACAGTATGTCAGAATTGGTCCAAGAGAAAAATCACAGAATCACAGAATAGGTTGGGTTGGAAGGGACCATAAAGATCAAGCTCCAACCCCCCTGCCATGGACAAGGACACCTCCCACTAGATCAGGCTGCTCAGTGCCTTGTCCAGCCTGGCCTTAAAAACCTCCGAGAGGGGGCAACCACAACCTGTCTGGGCAACCTCTTCCAGTGTTTCACTACCCTCACTGTGAAGAATTTCTTTCTTCTATCTAGCCTCAATCTCCCCTCTTCCAATTTACATCCATTATTTCTAGTCCTTCCATCCCATACCCTAATTGCAGCTCTAGACAAGGCTGGTGGGGCACACATCACATCTTACTGTTCAGACAGAGTTGAAGCTATCAAGCATCATAAATAGTCACATAGATTCATCATTCCTACAAACACCTTATCAGCAGTTAGTAACTACTACACTAACACTTCAGGGCTCAAGCAGGCAGTGTTCAAAGTCACTGTGTGTTGCAAGTTTTGCAGAATTCTCGGGTGAAAGGCTTAAAAGAACAAAAATTTAAAAAAAAAAAAAATCAATATCCTGAGGTACTTCTCACACAAGTCATGGATTTCAACCAATGAAGAGCAACGTACAAGAGAGGCCTGGTGATACACTCGTAGGTGTTTGTGATGCAGATCATTGTGGGCCCCAGGATGTCAGCAACGATCCAAAATCCTCTGATGGGAGCGGGTTGCCTGCAGGGACAGAAACACAAGAATGATCTGGTCAAAACCAGCTCTTTGCTCCTGAAGTTCCTGTGACCCAGGAGGAGTTACCCAATGCTAAGTGCAAGGGAGATATCCCTCAGGAGAGAACAGGGGGCTCTGGGTACCACCTTTTGCTCCACATTCCCTCTCCCCACCACTCAGCTACCTTAGCTAACTAACATCTACTCACAAACAGATGCTATTTTTGTATTTTCATGGTATTTACTACTGAAATTGTTAGGCCATATAAAAGTGAGAAAATAAAGCAGGCTGATAACTCACAGCCCAGGATATTATGTCTCTCAATCCTGACTAGGAACCTACCAAAGAAAATCAGATGTTTTTTCAAGGCATTGTTTGATCCCTAACATGTGGATAAGAAGAACACATCAGCACTCAAAACTCTTGGCCAAATCAAGCCTCAGAGCTCCCCTGGGTGGGGTAAATGGAAGCAAAAATTCCTGCTGGTTTGACAGATGATTTTTAGACACAGGATTTCAGCTTACACAAATAGGCAGTACGCGCATCAAGATTCTTAATGTACAGTTGGGAAAGTATCTATTTAGCCGACTTGATTATTTTTAATGATAAGAATGCAGCAAAAGAGTAGAAATTCAAGTATCTGCTATAGCAACTTGCTGATATGGAAGCAACAGAAAGGATTTGGTTTTTACCTGCACGGCAATGGTTTTGTACAAAGAATGTGTTCAACAAAACACTTCTGTCCTGTTCCCAGCTCTTGTAAACTGTCTTTGTCTTCTTCATCTGCAATGAGATGTGTCAGGCTGCATCAGACCCACTTGGCAAGGGATTATTGGTATTATCCACATCCACCAGCTTCTAACTAGCAGAACGCAGGCCTTTGGATAACAATCTCTTCCCTCTAACTGCAGCAGTCTCACTACTCACCTGAAGCAAGGAATTTGTGCAGTTTATTGATCCAAGTCAAGCCCACGCTGTGGACACCAGCTTCATGAGTGCAGTGGTATCGAGAGGGGCACTTTGGATCTGAAATTTAAAACAGACCATAGAAGGCACTGAACTGAGGAAAACTCATCCTTCAGACTCACTGTTGAACACATACATCAACCTACTGCCCAGTCAGCATGAACACCTTGCTGCAAGTACTAACTTGCACCCAAAAACTGAGCTAGATGTTCATTGGAAAATTAAATTACACTTGAAATACATGATGAACAGTTGAGAACTACTCCTCTCACACCCCACCTTTATTGATCCACTATATTTTGCAGAGAAGATCAGTTAAAGCCAGCAGAGCAGCATGCTGACAAACTGCTGGTTCAGTAAGACCCAAACATTTTGTCCTGCATAACCCTAAAACTACCAATTTTTCCTTTGGGATCACCATCCCCCACAGCCCTTCCTTGCATACACAGGCCATCACATAGAATTACAGAATAGTTTGGTTGGAAGGGACCCTAAACATCATCGAGTTCCAACCCCCTGCCATAAGCAGGGACACCTCCCACGAGATCAGGTTGCTCAGTGCCTTGTCCAGGCTGGCCTTAAACACCTCCAGAGAGGGGGCATCCACAGCCTCTCTGGGCAACCTATTTCAGTGTCTCACAGGAAAGAATTTCTTTTTTGTATCCAGGCTGAATCTCCCCCCTTGCAATTTATATCCATTATTCCTAGTCCTGCCATCACACATCCTACTAAAAATTCCTACCCCAGCCTTTCTATAGCCCTCTTCAGGTATTGAGAAGCTACTAAGACATCCCCCCTGAGCCTTCTCTTCTCCAGGCTGAACAGCCCCAGTTCTCAGCCTGTCCTCATAGGAGAGTTGCTCCATCCTCCCAGGCTTTCTCTTTGCACAGCTCTATTGAAAACATTGGGCAACTCCTCATTCCAACACCACTGTTTCTTTGACACCAGTGAAACTTTGTAAATAGCTTTATCCTAAATTCACGAAATAAAGCAAGTGAAAGCCAACAACCTGAACAGCCCTACCTCGATGGAGTTTGATCGGGCAAGAGAAATCAGACTCCAAAGGCTCTTCTTCATCTCCTGATGCCAGTTTCAGTGCAAGTTCCAGCTCAACACATTCAAACACGTAGAGGGAAGGAATTACATCAGATCTCAGGTCCCATGACTTTTCTGACTGTAAAGAGCAGTGAATTCTTCCATGAGACATCATTTAAATGGGAATGCCAACATAAACAGGATTAATAAGGAGTTACATAACATAGGCAATAGCATTGTTAGGGAAAGTAATTTAGGACCCTTTTTGGTTTTTTTACTAAGAAAAGCATCTCAAAAACAGCACTTGTTAAAAGTTCATCTTTAAAATAGTTCATAATAATTTTGGTTAAAAACTGATCTATCAGCAAGGCACACAGAACTGACAGGTAAAAAAAAATCCTGAGAGAATCACAGGGATTGGCAAGAATAGGAGGAAGACTCACTACCTCATTATCAAACTATTGTGCATTTACTTCCACACACCTTACCATCTTGCAGCCAGGAACTCTGACAAAAATGTGTGTAGAAAAAAAACTAAGACAAGGTACCTGCTCACCATCCTCTTCCCCATCCAGCACCACGCAGTGATAGAGCATTCCTGACTCAGTGGCAATCACCAGGATGTTTGGAACACAGGGCAGGCACAGGACAGCACAGGCATCATAGCCATAGTTGTCTTCTGCAGCAGGGTGCATGGGCAGAGGGCCCAGACGCTTGCCCAGGTTGTCAGTGCTGGAATAAAGCAGAGGTTTTCACAGCACAGGTGAGGAAGGAGAGTTCCCCAGGGCTGCCTGTGGGAGTTTGCTGCATGCTAAGTATAAATTAAGGATGATTTAAAAAAATAAATAAATAACACAACCAAACAACTCCAAGCAAAGGTTTGGAGTTATGTCTAATTTCCATTGGAGAGGAGCAACCCAGACATGTGCAGGGTCAGTACTGGCATTTCCCATGTAGTGGTGGACTTGAGTAGGAGGATCCATCAAGTTTTAACTTTCTGACTGGGCCAAGAGGAAAAGAAGATCACTTATTTTCTGCATTCATCACTCAAAAAGCCCTTCTCTTCACACAATATTAAAGATAATGTATCTCTTCTCTGAGATCTCCACCATGTAGGTGTAGTTCAGGCTGTCTTCAGAGAAGAAAGTGAAGCTCAGTAATAATGCTTCATACTTTGAAAGCAGCCAAGCTAGAATGTGAAAAATTCAAGAGGAAAACACTTTCATACAAGAACAAAAAGTACTCATGGAAAACTCAAGTTAATTACCATTATCATATGAATGTTCTGGTGCAAGTAGCACTGAGTGGTATGGCACTTCGCTGGGTAGAGCTTTTGAAAGACTCATTTTATTGCCTATATATAGGATGCTACTGGCTTTTTCAGCCTCATCCAAAGCTCAGAATCTCTACACTGTGAATTAAAGGCCACAAAATACACCAAATAGCCTTAGAGACACTGGTATTTTAAGAATCCAGTGTCTTTGTTTCAGATTTCTGATTGTAAACAAGGGACAGTGAATTCTCAGCAATGGAAACAGCACCCTTAGCATCTGTACAAAAAAGAAAGGCACACTGTTCTTGGATTTAAGTCCATTAGCGCAGCCACAAAGAGATAAACCAGGCTGCAACACAGTAAAAAGCCCCCCAGCCTGCTTTACAGAGACCCAGACGAACTGAGAGATGGCTCTCCAAGCCCAAACATCCCAGCTTTGAGGATAAAGGGCATCCTACCTCTGCAGGAGGCTGATGTAGGTGAGGAATGTCTCTCCATTCTCATACAGAATGTACAGTGGATAGGCCAGCACCTCCTCACTCCCTCGCTGTCCCAGGATGTTCCTTGGAACTGTCACAAGTGGCCCGAAGTCAAATGCCACTGCAGTCTCTCCCAACGACGCTGTGTAGGCTCTCCTGGGGACAAGGCACAACAAGGCTCTGAGTCAGCAGCAACTCTGAGAACTCTGACTGGGTTTAACTGGGTCCATTACTATATGCTAATTACTGCTAAATATCTGCCCATGGGTACTTTGCCATTTGATATTTTCAGCAGTGAAAGCACACAAGTAACATCATTCTCTCTGCAATACATCCACCAGCCAGCCCAGTTTCACAAGAGAACAGAGTACTGGTATTTCCCATGTAGTGGTGGGCCTGAGTAGTAGGATCTACCAAGGTCTTAACTTCCTGATTGGGCCAAGAGGAAAAGAAGATAATATATTTTCTGCATTCCCCACTCAAAAAGCCCTTCTCTTAACACAATATTATGTTTTGATAGTATTGACAGTGACTTATCAATACACAAAGGGGACCTACAGAAAGGAAAATCCAGGACTTTTTAATAGGATATGTGATGGAAGGACCAGGAAAAATGGATGCAAATTGGAAGAGGGTGGATTTAGGCTAGATAAGTTCTCTCCTGTGAGGGTTGGTGAGACACTGGCAGAGGTTGCCCAGAGAGGTTGTGGATGCTCCCTCAATCCCTGGAGGTGTTTAAGGCCAGGCTGGATGAGGTCCTGAACAATCTGATCTAGTGGGAGGTGTCCCTGCCCTTGGCAGGGAGGTTGGAACTAGATGATCTTTAAGGTCTTTTCCAATCCAAGCCATTCTATGATTTTTCAAATGACTAATGTGTCAAACATTAGTCATTACCACTTTCAGGAAGATAGAAGAAAATATTTTTAAAAAGAGGGGTATGCCTCTTAGTGTGCCAGGAAGAAGTCCATAAAAAATAAATTTAGATTTTCAAGTAGATCTATCACATATTATTGAAAAACACAGCTGAAAATACAGAGCTTATTCTGTCATACGCATTTCAAAATACAAGAAGCCACACAAACCCTTTTTTGATTGTAAGGGAGTCCTCCTCGGTGTCTGAAAGAGCAATCACTTTGATGGGTGTCTGAGGTACCTTCAGGCTGTAAAACCTAGAGGAAAGAAAGAGTAGCAGTATTTGTTCAGACACCATTGTTGTACAGTCCCTGCTGGAGCAGGAACAGTAGCTGGTATCAATCTAAAATTTCTCTCATTCTAAGTTTTCCTTGATAATCTTGGTAAGAACATAAATATCAAGTGAAAAATCAGACAGCTGTGACAAAAAAATACTGTTTTTACCTTACAGTGTTATCTGAAGTCAAGAGCACAATATGGGGCTCCAATGTCTCACAGGGATACCAGGCAGCATCCTTTAAAGTCAGAGATGTTGAACTTGTAAAGAACCGTTCAGCAATAGGAATAGTGCTGAAATACACAGCAGAATTACACACTGTTACAAGAAACACAGAACAAGTTAGTTCTAAAGGGGAGTGGGAGCAAAATGAGACAGAAAGCCTACTAAAAGGTTTAGCTGTGTAACTCTTAAAACTGCAGGAAAAGCTTTAAATTGAAGTCCTTTGTTTTTTCTATCTGGATACGTGCTGAGAGCCACCACAGTTAAAAGACTCCAGGAATGCTAGAGAACTCTATGGAGGATCACCTTGTTCCTAAGCAGTAACTTTAAGTCATTTATTTGAAATACCTGACAATCAGCAAGACAATGAAGCAAAATAACTTTAACTGTGACTGTCCCTACAACCCCAGTGTAACCCACATCTTCTGTACCTGCATGGCCCCCAGAGAGGGGAGGCTGTGGAGGAAGGACAGCAGGACAAGGATAGATATCTTTAACCACCTGAGGTCTCACCCACCTACAGTTCACCGTGGATTTCCCACCTTCAAACTCTGAATTCTTCCCCCAGCGTTTGGGCAGCTCCAGCACCATGAGCCCCTTGGTACCAATGAGAGCCACATGATGCTGTGTGGGGCTCAGCAGCGTCTGATAAACCTCAAACAGGGGTGGGTTTATGCAGAGGAGAGTCTGAAAATCACAAAGTCACACATCAAGCACCAGCCAACAAAAGCCCTCACAGAAACATCGCACATGCCTTGGGATGGAGATTTACACAATGAGGCAAGATCTTGCCTCCAGCCATGGCCAAGCACAGAGAGACTAGTTTCTCTGAGAAAAGGTGAGGAAGGAGACAAGGGGCAGGGGCAAAGGGCAAGGACTGAGTTAGAGTTAGGGAAGGGGGCAAGGATTGGGTTAAGGTTAAGGAAGGGGAAAGGGGGAAGGGGGCAAGGATTAGGTTAGGGAAGGGCGGAGGGGCAGAGGGGAAGCGGGAAAGGACCAGAGGGGAAGGGGGAAGCTGGGAAGGAGCAGAAGGGAAGCGGGAAAGCGGGGAAGGGGCAGAGGGCAAGGGCTGGATCCGAGTGTTGGCTGGAGGGTGCCCACCCCGGGATCTTCAGCAACCGACCACCCACAGCCGTGCTCCCATCGCCCCCGTTCACTCAACGGTCCCTCACCTGGGAGCGGCTGAGGCCGGAGGGGTCGGGCCCGCCGAGGCGGCGGAGGCAGATGGTGTGGAGGGCGCTGAGCTCGCCGTCCCAGAGAAAGAGGTCGCCGTCGAGGCCAAAGAGGAGGTTGCGGATGAGGGGGGAGCGGGCGGAGGAGGCGGCGGCGGGCCCGTGGTCACGGAGGCGGCCGAGCACAGCGTGCTGGGGCAGGGCCGCCCGCCACTGCTCGGCCGGGCCCCACTCGGCCGCCATGGCCCTCACAGCGCTCCCGTCGCACCAACTTGGCGTCATCCGTCGCACCAACTTGGCGTCATCCGTCGCACCAACTTGGCGTCATCCGCCGCGCCGCCAGCCCCACCTTGGTGTCATCCTCCGCGCCACCAGCCCCGCCCTTCTTCCTCCCGGCTCTCTCCGCGCCGGGACTACATTTCCCAGCGTGCCCCGCGGCGCCAGGCGGGCGATGGAGGAGTCGGTGCGGCGGCACCGCGCTCGGTACAAGGCTCTGGCTGTGCCGCCATGGAAGGAAACCTACCGCCGGGTGAGTGGGCTCTACGTGATCCTTCGCCCCTTTACCGAGGCCGATCGGGCTCTGTCGCGCCCAGCTTGGCTCCTTCTCACCGTTCGGTCCCGGTGCGGGTTGTCACTCGGCTGACGGGCCCCGCGCTGTCTGCTCCCCCCGCAGCGCTGCATGGAGCGGCTGAGGAACAGCCGGGCCAAGCTGCTGGATCGGTACCGACAGGCCGGAGAAGGGGGGTACGGCCCGGCAACGGGCGCGCTGCTGGTGCAGGAGGTGATGGAGATGGAGTGGCAGGGGCTGCAGGACATGTCGCCGGTCCCCGGAGGTACGGAGGCCCTGGCCCAGGTCAGTAGGTGCGGTGGGGCTGGTTCAACCTCCAGTACCGGCATTATGTGTGTGCCGCGGGTACAGCTAAGGCATGGTGCTGTAGCTAGCGCCTTCCTAGCTGGGTCGCTCCATCTCCTGCTTTCCCAACGCGTGTGGTACCGAGAAAGTGCTTTTTTTTTGTGCTCACGAGTGGGGAACTTCCTTTATTTCCTTCACAAATTACCGGAGAATCGTGGGGTGGATTCTTCATCCGGCCATTTCCTCATCCCGGTCTGGCACTGGCTGCTCCTGAGAACGAGAATGCAACGGCAGTGTTTCAACTGTGTTCTGATCCACTGTGGGTGTCTTTGCACCCGCAGTTGCACTGTAGATAGCTCTGTAAAAATCACAATGCATGGTTTTTGCCAGTACGGAGATTTATTAGGTAGAAGAATAAGCAGAATGAATTTACATTGCAGTGGCAGCTCAGTCAGGTGCTGGAAGTTAAGGGACAAAGTAGCCAGAATGGGAGAATCACTGACTGATGCACCTTTCAGATGCTAGAGGACCCCGATGAGCTGGCAGTGCTGGAAGAGATCCAACAGGAATTAGTCTTGGAAGGTAATTTCTTGTTGTGTTTTCTCACTCTTGTTTGATTTGTAGACTAGTCCACGTTTTCTAGTGGTCGAAACTCACCAAGACTGCGCTCCTTGATACTTATAGAATCAGAGTAGTTTGAGTTGGAAGGGACCTTGAAGATCATCTAGTTCCAACCCCTCTGCCATGGGCAGGGACATCTCCCACTAGACCAGGTTGTTCAGTGCCTTGTCCAGCCTGGTCTTAAACACCTCCAGGGAGAGGGCATCCACAACCTGTCTGGGCAACCTCTTCCAGTGTCTCACCACTCTCACCATAAAGAATTTCTTTCTTATATCTAGCCTGAATCTCCCCTCTTCCAATTTACATCCATCATTCCTAGACCTTCCATCACATCTCTTATCAGCATCTTATATTCCTGCCTTTCTGTAGCCCCCTTCAGGTATTGACAAGCTACTGTGAGGTCCCCCCTGAGCCTTCTTTTCTCCAGGCTGAACTTCTCTGTAAACAAACTGACTGCTTATAGGTGTTATGAGGCAGAAGAGCATCCTTAGAAATCTCTGTAGCCTCTCCAATGCATTGAGACTTCTTTTTCACAGTTTCAGGAGTTTAATCTGTATTTTAAGGTCTGTGAAAAGTTAATAAGAGAGAAAGAGAATTGAAGTGTGTGAGAGCTGCAGGAAGCTGTATGTATCAATTCAGAATGTTTTTTAATTGTTGGTTGGAAAGTTGCCTTCATGCAACAGGTTAAAGAGAAACTGGATTACTGGGGATAATTTCCTGAAGTCTAGAAAGAAAAGTGAAGGAACTAAGGACTGTCCCAGCTTCCATCTGCCCCCCAGCTCTGTGTGTGCTGCTTCAAAGCCTCACAGATGCTGGGGGGGGTGGGGGCTGTGCTGTGTTGTTGCAGAACAGGCTGTCCTAGAGGAGTATGAGCGAAGTCTGCAGTTTGATGAAGAATGTCTCAATGCAATGCTTGATGGCTTGGACGCCAGCAACAAGGTCATCTGCCCAGTGTGCAGAAAGTAAGAAGGTCCATGGTGTTGGAAAGAGGGTTTTTGCTCCCCTGTGGTAGCTTGGGCTTGGAAACGGAAAAGCCGTGGGAGAGGCTGCTGCTAGTGTGGATTTCAACAAACTAAAATAACCTGAGCAATGATCAACTAAATCTAATGGGTTTTCTGCTCAAAATATGCCTTTGTTCTGGTTGTTGGGATGATGCTCATTGTAGGCTCTTTCTAGGAATAACCTGACTGTGAAGAATCACTTGGTTTTTTGCCAGTGTGGATTATACATCAGCACACAGGTAAGCTGTGCTGAGTAGTCTGGTAGCTGTGATACATCCACAGCTGCAAAGAGGCAGTTTTAAGCTGCAGACAGTGACTTTAGTCAACCCAATTTTTCTTAGGATATGACAGAAGAGAAGCTTCGGTCAATTCTAGAAAACACTATCACAGAGCACAGCCACAGATGCTTTCATAGCCCTGAGTTCACAGTTACCAGTGGAATGGAAGAGGAAGCCAGTCTCCTCATGAGCTGCTCGGTGAGTCAGAGGTTCTCTGCTGGGTTTTACTTCTCAATTACAGGATGAGAAACTATAAATGTTGATCACAGGAGTTTGTGTTGCTGTTCTTCCACCAACTTCCTTAGAAATGTTTTTGCTTCTTTGACCACCAGTAACTAAAAGAACCAAATTACACAATCTACCCCAACTACTGGGTACTTGGAATCATTCCAAGGACTCAGTACATTATCTTTCTCACACCTTGGCCAAGCATCTGTTCAGGCAGAGTAGCTCATGAAGAAAAGTACTGCAAATTACTTTGGTTTAAGCCTTCTCAAAAGGCTCCACTACAACCCTGGTAAATGCACTATGCATTTGGCTCCAGCTAGCAAGTTTTTAGTTTTGTTGCTTATATAAAATCACTATGTGACACTCTTAGTGTTGAGAACAGTATCAGGAGGACAGCATTTCAAATAGTTTTGAATATTTAACTTTATACATTGCCATAGCTTCTCTGTTCATCTTACCTTTTGTAAAGGTTTGTGACTCCTGGACGATTCTCCTGTAACTTGGTTCAGCTGCTGCTTCTTTACTGAAAGGACTTCAAGACTGAAAATCCACCCAGAGCTGCTAGAGTTCTTTTTATATACTTTAGTGTAAGATTTGACATGACTGCATCAAAAACACTTGAAAAGGCAGTAGCACTGCCTTGACCTGCACTTTTAATGGCACGGTATGTGTTTTGTAATAAATATATTTCACTTTATTTTATCCCTTGTGTTGTTTTGAACAACAAATCAGCGATCTCACGTGGAACAGTATCCAAAGCTGAAGCCTGAACTCACTGTGCCTTTCTGGCAACAACTTGAGACAGGGATTTGAGTAGGAAGATTACCAACCACAGCCTTATAGTCAGTCTGGAACTGGGGCACTCCCTGCCATATTTATCTAAAATAGCTATGTTAATACTAATGCCATAGTTTTGGCAGCACATCCCTCTTAAAAACAGCTCCTCCAGCACAATGAATTCGGTTCCTTCACACAGACTTAACAGCCAAGACTTCTAAAAGAGATTCCCATTTGTAGCCCCAGTTTTGGCAGAGGCAGGGTGTGTGGCTGGAGGTGCTGCAGTAGCTCACCCTGGCCAGCTGCACTAACCCCAGCTTTGGCAGAGAGAGCACCATCATTTTTATATTCAGCAATGGTAGAGCAGGAAAGAGAGGAAATCCATCATTTTTCAGTGATATGTTGAACAGATTTTATTCTTCACATTCATTCATAATTGTACAAAAACCGTCAAGGGGGGTGAAAGCAGTCCTGGCACTGTAATGTCAGAGACCTTCATCTGGGCTGCAACATAAATACAAACCCCCAAGTAAAGCAAGGATCTTCATCTTCCCCATGATGCTTGTTTTAAAGTTACTCACTCTCTGTATCTGGTTGTGAAGATATAGTTGGGTATTGCTTCCTGGAGCAGTGCTGTGGAACACCCACACTTGAGGGTAAATTTCCTGCCCTGACCTATTGACATTTGACAAAACTTTTAAGGTCTTCAAGGAATTTAATGTACTCCTGGTGCTCCAGTGCAGTGCTGAGCTCTATTAACTCATCAGCAAAGGTGTTGTCCACTCCTCGATCAGCCAGGAAATCCATTAAGTGATCATACAGAGCCTGGAAGAAATGAAAAGGAAGTTTCCTTAGCAGAGCACACCAAGAGAAGGTTTGTTTTTTAAGTACCCCGTGGCAGTTGGCATTCCTTTCTCCCAGGAAACCCACCTCCCACAGGAGACCAGGCAGCTCCCCACCCCTTTCTCAGTAGGCCTGGCTAGAACATTTGGAGGGAAGAGGAGACAGAACAGGTCACATAATCCCAAACCCAGCATTACAAATGAGGTGCACTTGGGAGATGATCAACTCCAGGTAGGAATAAGCAGGTAAAGTCCATCAAACATCACACCCACCATGCTCTGCCCATCTCCTCCCTATTGTGCAATGGCCTTGGAGGTCAATTGCTTTAATGGTGTCTGGAAAGGGTGGTATCTGATGTAAATATTTGTTTAAGAGGCTGTATTTTTTACAATCATCAGTTTTTCCCCTCTTTTTTTCATACCATTTAACTGCTGCAACTCCAGGATTATCCCACCTCATTCTCCAGGAGAAGAGATTCATTAGGTATTGCTTATTGCTGTGATGCCAATACCCATCACACATTTCTTGTTTGGTTTCCTTTTTTTTCACTATTACTGAGCAAATTACTAATTCATTACTTCTGTAATCTGAATAGATCACACATTTTTAAATTAATTTCTGTCTCGAGTCAGAGAGGGACAAAAAAACCCCACCCTGTGGGATGTTTTAGAGCACGTTAACCAGCTATAATACAAATGCCTCCCTAAGAGAAATACACTCTAGGAGTAAAGTTTTAATCCTGTAATACACAGCCTCAAAAAAAGCTTTTAAAGCCTGGCATTGAGAACACATAAGCCATATTCTTGGGCATACTGTTTTTTAGTGTCACTATTATAAAAACACACCCGGAAACCCCAGCTAAAGCAGGTCTGTGGGCTGTCTGATAAGCTTCATTAGTAAAAACAGAGACTAAAAGATAGCTGAGCAAGTGTCAAAACACGTCTCAAAGGCAACACAGCAGCCAGGAAATCACCAACTTCAATAAAGCTAGAAGAGGACAGGTCAGGGCACGCTGATCTCTGACTGGCAGCAAGGCCCTGGGGACAAGGCTCTGTTTGCAGCAGAACCGATCTCTTGTGTGGTGGAGCAGGGGAAATCCCTCACCTGAGGACAGGAGCCATAGCTCTGAGGCAGGGTGGGAGGCTGAGGTGCCCTCTGCACCCTTCAGCTGTGGCAGCAGCACTCACCCAGTCAAGGGAATCCGTGTTGAGGGTGTAGTTGGTCTCCTTCCAGTCTGACTCTCCAGTGGGCTGGAAACTGACCTCCCGAATTGTGAAAATATCACTTTCTTCCTCATCCTCGTGGCCAACCTAGAACAGGAGATGACATGTGAGATGGACATTAGAGCTTCAGCCATCTCATCCTTGCAGGTTCTACACTGAAAGCTCAACCCCAAAGCAGCACTAAAGCTGTGCTGGTGAAGACAAGCACAATATTACACCAGAATTCTTAAGTATTTTGGCTCTAAGAGGTCAGAGCTTTGCTCAGACAGGACCAGCTGCGTAACTAGCTGCTAAGGTTCAAAATAAACTACAAAGATCAGCCTGAACTAAAGCTCTCAGTTCTACGTGTGTGTCCTCCCCTTTCTTTCTTTAAGCCCTACTACTTATCGTGGTAACTTCACAACAATGTGCAAGTTCCTGGCGCACAATTAAATCTCTCTTGTTCTAGCACTCTTGTTAATCCCTCTCAAGTGCCTCTAATGTAGTTCAAAAAACTGGGCAAAAAGCATGTGAGGATGTGAGGGATGCACAGGAGAATCTCCTCTCCAGAGAGTGTCCTTGCAACAAACACCAAGCTTTTTTGTGTGCATTTAAGAACCCAGAGATACGGCAGGAAACTGCATCTTCTGCTGATTCAAAGAAGACAGAGACTATAAAAAGCAGTTGGATTCAACAGTGGCAGGATTACACACTGCATCACAGCCCAGAGTGGGCTACAGCTGACACATGGCCAGTCAGACACTTACCTCGTCTTCTGGGTAATGGCAGTCAAGGACAAGTGTCTGTTTCGTGTCATCTTTTATTACTTCCACCACGAAGTTTGGAGTTGATGTAATATCAGGCTAAATAAGAGAAGAGTTGCATCAGCACAGGAGTCTGAACAAGAGATGAAGTGGTGAGAGTGCAGCCTAGCAAGAGACCATCCAGTATAGGTTGTCTTCCTCCTCCTGGGAGCTCCCACCACCCACTGCCAACCCAGAGAGCCTGCAGCTCACCTGGATGGGTCCCCTAAAGTGACAGGAACGGGGAACCGCCTCAGACTGCCCTGACAGCAGGAGCAGTCCGTGTCTGCCCTCCTTCACAGCTGGACAGAGATGCTGAGCATAAAGGGGGAACAGTTCCTCTCCTTGCTGCTCTATACCCCACTCTTTCTGCAGAGAAGAGGGTCACTGCCAAATGAACCCAGAAAAATCTGCATTTTTTGCCTTAATGCTCCCAAATATCAAGTGAGAGAAGGAAAAAAAACCCAAAACTCTTAATGCTGAAGGGCAAGGTTCCAGCATCCCTCAGTGTGCCTGTCACTGCAGGGCACATCCCAAGTTACCTCCTGCTCATCAGGTTTCTGCTCCTCTTGTGGTTCATCATCAAGCGAGGGTGGGATGCTGTTATTGATGTTGAACGTGACCGTTATCCTTCAAGAGAAAGGGAAGCTGTTAGTTTGAATTCACTCAAAAAATACCCATCCATGTTTCTTCTGCTCACAGCTTTTGCAGTGGGGACAGTGCTCTGGGCGCCGAATTCACATCCCGTGAACTAGATGCTAGATTGCAGTCTAAATCCCACACCTGCCTCTCTCAGAAATTAATCTTTTACAAGCTTTATCAGACTAAACTGTTATTTTTTGTGTGTGAAACTTTGTAACACAATCTGGGGGCCTCAGGCTCAAGGTCTTAAAATAAAGAGTCTCCCCGAGGTGCAGTTTGCACCGATTGGAGCAACAGAAGTAATGGGGAGACTCAGGGAAATCTGGGGCTTATTCTTTACCACCCAGGGAATCCTTCCAGAGCCCATACTCACTTCTCCCCAGCGATCTTCCGCACCAGCTTGGCCTCTGTGCCATGAACTTCCAGCTCCCACCCCCCAGACACCTTGGGCAGGGATTTGTGTTTCTGGATCTTCTTCTCTTCTTTGATCTCATCCGTCAGGAACTGGGCAAACGCCTTGTCACCTGGGGAGGACAGATTGGGGAAAGGGTTAAGCGAAGGATTTGGGAGAGGAGTAAGAAAGGGAGAAGATGAAGAGAGGAAGGGACGATTAAGGGATGAATGGGAAGCAAGGTGGGAAGGACAGATGGATGGGTGGATGGATGGGATAAGGGGAGGATGGTGGGGGGTAAGGGACAGATGGGGAGTTTAATGGCTGGATAGGGAATAAGAAATGAACGGAGGGGGATAAAGGGTGAATAGAGAGAGATAGCCGATGGATGGTGGGGCGGTAAAGGATAGATGGAGGATAAGGGATGGATTGGGGGGGTAAGGGATTGATGGAGGGAGGTAAGGGAGGATGGGACGGAAGGAGGTAAGGAAAGAAGGGAGGGAGAAAGGAAGGGAGGGAGAAAGGAAGGGAGGGAGAAAGGAAAGGAGGGAGAAAGGAAAGGAGGGAGAAAAGA
>VZTY01015895.1:62124-80160 GCA_013400935.1 Turnix velox
GGCAGCGCCGCGCAGGGCCCGGGCGAGCAGCATGGTGCGGCGGGGAGAGGGCAGCGGGGCGGGGCGGGCAGAGGACACCGGCGGAACACAGCCCTCTGCTTCCGGCCCCGGCGGCCACCGCGGCGGGGAGACGGAGGAACGCAGGTTCGAGTCCCGGGCCCGTCAGCGGTGTCGGTCACTGGTTTGGAAGGAGTCGGTTAGGAAGAGCTGTGGCCACCAACCCAAGGGACGTGATTCTGTCCCTCTGCTCCCGTGACACCCACCAGCAGTGCCTTGTCCGGCCCTCAGCGCGAGATGGACACGGACCTTCTGGAGAAGGTCCAGAGGAGGCCGTGATGGCAGTCAATGGGAGCTTCTCTCTTGCGAGGACAGGCTGAGAGAGCCGGGGCTGTTCTGCCTGGTGAAGAGAAGGCTCCAGGGACACTTTATAGCAGCCTCCCAGTGCCTAAAGGAGAGCTGGGGAGTTGGTCAGAGCATGGAGCAATAGCACAAGGGGCAGTGGTTTGAAACTAGAGCAGGGCAGTGTTAGAGGAGACATCAGGAAGAAGTTCTTCCCCATGAAGGTGGGGAGACACTGGCCCAGGTTCCCCAGAGAGGAGATGGAAGCCTCACCAAGCCTGGAGACATCCAAGGCCAGGCTTGCTGAGGCTCTGAGTAACCTCATCTAGTGCAGGATGTCCCTGTCACTGCAGGGGGTGGTACTAAATGGCCTTTGAAGGCGCCTTCCAACTTGACTAAATACCTCCAGGAAAGGCATATCCTTCATTTCCCTGGGCAGCCTCTTAAAACGTAGAAAATTTTCCTATCTGCTAAACCTCCCCTGCTGCAACATGAAACCATTTCCTCTTGTTCTCTCTCTTATCATTCGGGAGAAGAGCCCAAACACCCCCCTCAAGCTGCAGTCTCCTTTCGGGGAGCTGCAGAGAGCAAGAAGGTTCCTCCTCAGCCTCCTTCTCTCCACCCCCAGCTCCTCCCAGGACTTGTGCATACATTGCCCCATTCTTTGGTACAACAGTGGGTTTTCTGGCAAGACCTCCGCAGTTTACTCAGAAAAAGAAAAAAAAAAATTTCATTTAGCAATAAGTGTTTTAGAAGGACCAATAACCAAGACAAATGTTCCTGGCATAAAGTGTTTCCTTTGTCCAAAAGCTGGCACCATTGCCCTCTATTGAGCAGAAGCACAAAAGGCTGCTCACCCCAGGGCTGTTGCAGGGGAGCATCAATATCTCCCCAGCGCAGCAAAGGGACAGGGTTTTGACTCGGCTCCACCCTGGTGTTTTGAGCTCTGCACGTGAAGCATATATGCACTGACCCACCTCAACACCTCTTCTTTAATATCTACAGATAACTCCAACTGCTTAAAGTGAGGACACTCCCACAAGTAAAATTCCTTGTACTTGTACCTGAACATCCCATTTTTGCTCCTTCTACCCATACACCTTCTGCTTCTCCCTTGTGAGGAAAGGCTTTGGGAGCTGGGTCTCTTTAGCTTGGAGAAGACTGAGGGGTGATTTCATTCATGTCTATAAATAAGGATAAGTGCCAAGAGGATGGAGCCAGGCTCTTCTCAGTGATATCCAGTGACAGGACAAGGGGCAATGGGTTCAAGCTGGAACACAGCAGGTTCCACAGAAGTATGAGAAAAAACTTGGTGAGAGAACAGGGTCACAGGCTGCCCAGAGAGGGTGTGGGGTCTCCTTCTCTGGAGACATTCAAACCCCACCTGGAAGCCTTCCTGTGTGACTTGAACTGGGTGTACTGCTCTGGCAGGGGGTTGGACTAGATGATCTCTCCAGGTCTCTTCCAATCCCTGACACCCTGTGACTCAGTGAGAACAACATGGGTATGGATTTTTGCCATCACTTCTTTATTTGGGGAAAAAGATACAAATTGGTTCTAAACACCCATCCCCCCACTTAAAAAGATTGTGCAATTACATCACCCAAACAAAATGTGCTTATATTCCATTGCCCCCCACAGCTGCAGCATCCATAAAACCACACACAATATGGTGCTTTGATAATTCCCTGCAATTCATGTGGAAGAACAACTGCAACAGCTGCATACTCTCAAAATACAATCCAAAACCTTGGCTGGTCATACCTACAGAAGTGTCAAGTTTTGCCAGTGCCACAATTTTTTTTGTTGTTTTTTTCTTAATTTTTTTCAATCCAAAGAACAATATTGTAAAGAGGCACAACATAGGGATGTGTGTCTCTTTCCACTGCACCCCTGTAGACATTCAGCACCACCCTTTCTAGGAACTGCCTGAGAGATGAAAACCTTCCAGGCACTCTGGGTACCTGAGTACTGACACTCTTTGAGGGACAGCAATTTGCACATCAGCACAAGTGACATTCCAGTTGAAAATAAGAAAAAGGAGAGATTTGCTTCAGTCTTCAAAGAGAAAACCAAGGTGAGCCAACACCTGATGCCAAAGAAAAAGTGCATGGCAATGTGCTGTGTAAGTGGGATGTGTGTAACCACAAAGAACAAATCATGACTTGGACAGGCAAAGCCAGCAGCTCTCCTCAACAGAGTGCAAAAGGGTTTGCCAGAAGCCACCTGGATCCCTCTCAATACATCAGAAGCTGCTTTTTTTTTTTGCTTTTTTTTTTTTAGAGTTGCTATTTGAAGGATCCAAGGATTAAACACAGCCCATGTAAACCAACTCCACTATATTAGTAATAATGCAAGTGCTGAACAGTTTCCTTCCCCACATTTCAGACACCTAACCTGCTTCTACTCACCCAAAAAATCTGTATAAATCACTACCCTACGTCCACAGACTCTGTTGAAACTGGAAGTTGCCTCTCCCAGAGAGGTTATTTTAAAAATACTTAGGATATCATTCAAAAACAAGTCGTTTTTCCCATCCAAACACACAGTGACAATGGAATAAATCCACTTTCTTTCATACTCAGGAACAAGTTTTCAGTATTTAAAAATACTATGAGGTCTGGAGCTGCCACATTTTCCAACAGGAAAAAAAAAGAGAAAGGTAGATGGACAAGGGAATATGGAAGAAAGAAAACATAGGTCACTAATGGTAGATGTGTGGTTCTTGAAAATGTCAAGCTCCAGACTTCTAATGGAAGAACAATGTACAACTGGGACAGGGTTGGGGGATGCAGGAAGAAGCAGCAGCACTCATATCAGAGCACAAGATGCAAACTTTTGATGAATCAAGGACCTTTAAAGGAAGTCTAATTTCTCAATCACATCTTCATCCTCATTTTGCTGAGTCTTCTTCAAGTTGGCCTGATAAGCCACTGTTGGTGATGTGCCAACTCCAAAGGTAGAAATGTACAAACAAGAGCCAGAAAAGTCAGAAGTATTTGCTGAGGAACAACATGCCCTAACAGCGAAAGGGTGAACAAAGACAATGGCAAAGATGTCACAGGCAGCTGGACAACCACTCCATGAAACCACTGCCAGCCCCTGAGCCTCAGACATGAGCAGTGAAGACCTTGCCCAAACAGATGTTCTCATTACTGATCTTTGCACGGTCCCACATAAGACAGTGGATATGGCATCCAGGTAGAAAGATGTTTGTTGAAGTAAAAGTCCAATAACATCTTCCTTCTACAAACAGTTTTAAAAGGCATGTTTTCTCCTGCACATAAACATTTAGAACTTTTTTCTCCTCCTTTTTCCCCCTGATAATCTTGCTAAGGATAGAAGTACAATCATCTTATTACAAGCACAATGTGCTCATAAGAGCTTTTATAATTTTACTTCCTCACATACAAGTCTGTGAAATTTCAGCAAGTGATTTAAAACTAGTATCAGCTGCCCTTCCTGCAGCTTATCACACACACATAGACAGGCACAGAGAGTACATACTATGTGCTTCATTTGCAGATGAACTGTTAAAAAAGGGATGATTGTTCTAAGCCACAGAGACTCACGAGGTCTGGCTCTCATGGAGAAGCCATTTTTCTCTATGGTTTTTACCTGATTTGCAAGGCAAAGCTCTACTGCTCCCATACATTCATTAAAAAAAAAAAAAAAAATTAAGTCTTCTAGAGTGAGCCTAAAACTCCTGGATCTGACAGTCCTGGACCTGAAGAGGTTAGTTCTTGGCCGTTCGCAGCTTTCTGCGGAAATAGTCGGGTGCTGCATCGTACAGCCAGTCTGCATCCACCACGCACAGCTCCCGCATGTAGCACTTGTTGGTGTGCAGCAGCCCGTTGTACACCACGCAGGCAGGCTTGCAGTGGAAGAGCACAGAGGAGGGGTGGATGGTCACCGACTGGTGAGTATCCACGGTGCTGTAGGTGCCATCTGGCTGCAGCTCCGCCGCGTTCATAAAGAGGCTGTGAGCCAGGCAGCGCCGGATGTTGCCAGTGTCTGAGCGGGAGGACTCGATGGGCATCGACAGCTGTTCAGCAGAGAGACAGGAGAGTGAGAAAAAGCCTGTATCAGCACCCTCATGGGCAAACACAGGTCCATTTTAGTGGGCTTCTGAGATCACACAGAATCACAAAATATCAGGGATTGGAAGGGACCTGGACAGATCATCTAGACCAATCCCCCTGCTGGACTAGGAACACCTAGACCAGGTAACACAGGAACTCATCTAGATAGGTTGTGAATGTCTCCAGAGAAGGAAACTACACAACCTCTCTGGGCAGTCTGTTCCAGTGTTCTGTTACCCTCACTGTGAAAAAGTTCATAAGATCATAATCATCTAGGTTGGAAGGGACCTTATAGATCATCAAGTCCAACCGTCAGCCCAACCGATGAGCCTCACACCTGGGCAGGGATCTGAATCCTTAACCCTCAGATTAGGAGTTTGTTGCTCTCCCAACTGAACTACCTCATTTATGGAGTAGTTCCTTGTTCCTATCATTGGAGGTCACTGAGAAGAGCCTGGCTCCATCCTCCTGCCACTCACCCTTTACATATTTATAAACATCAGCGAGGTCCCCCCTCAGTCTCCTCTTTTCCAGGCTAAAAGAGACACAGCTCCCTCAGCTTTTCCTCAGAAGGGAGATGCTCCAATCCCTTCATCATCTTTGTTGCTCTGTGCTGTACTTTCTCAAACAGTTCCCTGTCTTTCCTGAACTGAGGGTACCAGAACTGGACACAATATTCCAGATGTGGTCTCACCAGGGCAGAGTAGAATGGGAAGAGAATCTCTCTTGACCTACTGACTGTAATACCCCTTTTAATACACCCCAGGATGCCATTGGCCTTCTTGGCCACAAGGGCACATTGTTGGCTCATGGTCATCTTACTGTCCACCAGGACAATCAGGCAATACTGTGTCATAAATCCTGAGAATTGTAAATGGAATCCTGAGAATTATGAAAGCATATATAGAAATATAGAAATTCAGCTCTGGTAGACATTAGGCTAATCCAGGCTTAACAGCAAATAAAAGATGAGCTGTAAAATAGATCAAGACACTCCTAGGAAGGAGTTTCAGGCTACCAGCATTCACAGCAGAACAGAGATGCTAGACAGTGTCACACCAAGACTCAAGGGATAGAGCAGCAGGTCCCTTACTCTCTGTGACTGGCAGGGACAGTGCTGATGCAAAGGATGCAGTTAGACTGAATGCCCAACTCAATGCAGAAGGCAACCAGCAAGGGCTGCTGAGGCTGACATCAGTCCGTGGCTCACACAGTACAATCACACCTCCACTACAGCGAAATCCCTCGGGAAAAATTCTCTTCTACTCAAGGAGCCATCCCAGAGCTCCCCTTCTTTCTTCACCTCACTTCAATCCACTGAGCCCTGCAGATCTGAGATCTTGGGATGCAACTGCAGAGTTGGGAGCTTTATCAGTTTCTTTATGGGAGACCAAAACTAAAAGCACATTTTCTCACCCCTGGGACTTGGTGTACAGCAAAATCAGTTTGGGGACAAGCAAAAACACAAACAGGTGAAGTACAGAGAAATACAGTGTAGCAGCCACTTACCTTCACACAAATGTCCCTGAGCTGAGCTCTGACGTCCGACACAAGCATCATGTTCCTGCCATTGACAAAGTTCTCTTTGCACCACTCCTGCAGCAGAGACAACAGGAGTTAGAAGGGGCTGTTTCTTCAGCCAAGAAGCAAAACAATCTCTGGATCCCAGGAAAAGCAGAATCCCCCAAACAGACAACCTTTCTAAGAGAAAAGTGCCCATTTCCTTCTCATATTTCTACTCGATTACTCATCTCTGCCTACATTCCCTTCCACAGTGCCAAGAAAAGGTATGCTGTTGCTCTCTTCTCACTGAAAACTGCCCTGCAAGGTCACCAAGTGCTGCAAACCAGCCATTGCTACCCCTCAGGTCACGAAACAAATGATATTAAGAATGACAGATGCTGCAAGGAATGGGGTACATGAGTCTCCAGATGTGCAAATCAAACTGAGGAGTTTATGGGGTAGGATAAATCAAAATCTGCTTGTAAATGTGCTCAGTGTTTTTGCTGATGTCTATAGTATTTATCAGCAAGTCTCAACACTGCCAATTCCCTCCTGTTTCCAGCTGGAACAAGGGAAGGAAGGGCCCTGGCTCCGTTTACAGAATTAGCTTCCCCAAGCTTCTGCTAACCCATTTTGCCACAGCCTTCTGTGATCCTTCAGCACTTCAACAGCTTTCTCCAGTTACCCAATTGTAAAGGATGAGTACATCCTTCCTTTCCATTCCTTTGGAAAGATGCTTATTGCATCAGCAGCAAATGACAGAGATGTCACTACTGTCTGCCAAAAAAGCTCCTCACCACCATAAGCCCAGATAGCACCAGCCTCCTCAGAGCATCCTACCTTGTTGCCACTGACATTTCTGAAGGCCCTGTACACGTTGAGCAGGGTAAGATGATCTCCCTCACTGGAGATGAATTTCTTCCTGACAGATTGCACTTCATCCCGTCGGGCAGGGGGATTGTAGAGGACACTGTCCACTGATAACAGTGACACAATGGTCAGGATCTCCTCTGTACAGTGGAACTTGGGAGACAGGAGGATGGCCTGCAGATCACAGAACAAAACTGATTTTCTGTTGACCCAAACCACTTTAGGTGGGCAGGGTTTTCTGCTCACCAGCAGCCCAGGAACTTGAGCAAAGGCTGTTTAAGGCAATTTCATAAAAATCTGTGCTAAGAGGCAATTGCAAATCCATTTATGGGCCCACCAGGCAACAACCATCCTCTTTTCTAAGACTGGCCAGTTCATATGCAGTACACATGTGCCAACAAACACCAACTAAAGCAGGATATACTTCAGGAAACTGCTAAAAAGTGCTACCAACAAACCCCAAACTACAAAGGAATTTGCTTTGTTTCAGCTTCAGAGAGGCCAGAGAAAATGTAATCTTTTAAAACACCTCCTTGAATTAAAGAACAAATGACAAGCAAACCAATACCCCAACAGGAAACAAAGCTGTGTTTCATGAATGCACTGCAAATGTACTAGTAAGGCTTCAGTCCCACCAAATACCAGCCCTTGTTTAAACAGTTTGAAAGAGAAATGCCAATGCTACTGGGAATAGTACATGAGATCAAAATCAACCGATTTTTCTGTACTTTTTACCTTAGAAAACTTTGGTTCCAGGGGAAAGGCCGACATCTTCCTTCCCAGGGGGGTTAGGACAAGCTGATCTTCCTTTCTTTCCATGGCTCCCAGCAGCTCCAGCTGCTCCATTGCTGCCTGAATAGCGTCTGTCAAAACAAGAAAGATCAGGCTGTGAGGCAGGGGTGTAAAGGATCAGCTGGTACCACCACTACCTCTTTCCTCTGACCAGGGAGACAAACACTTTCAGTTTAGAGAAATTAGTGCCTCAAAATGCAGTTCATCCCACTCTTCCCAGTAGAATGATTGCCTTTTCCAATTTAAGTAGCAAAAACAGAGGCAAAGTTGAGCTGGCATCTCTAGCCTTCAGCAGAGATGTGTGAAATTCTCTATGGCTTTCCTTGGCAGTTAAAAAACATGATGAGCTTATGAGTCAGAACTTCTCCCTGCTCTTTGGATGCTGAACTCTGTCCCAAACCCATTTGCTCTGATGAGGCTGAGCCAAAGCAATGAGCTGTGAATGAATCTAGCCTTATGGATCACTGGAAGAAGATGCAGCAGAAAATAGAAAGAGTTTCCCTTTCACAGCCCTGACCTCTCATAATCCATCCTCTCCGACTGGCCCAAAGACATTATTTACCAACAAATCCTCAGCAACTCATTTGTCACTGCCTTTGTAACCACTTACCAGGGGATGGTTTGGACATGAAGTCAAAGGTGAGCACATTGGGAACTTTCATGGCAAGAAGCTGAAGCATCACGCTAGCCAGGTTGCACCTGCAGAGGCAGAAAAAACAAATTTGATTTCTTTTTTTTTTTTTGTCTTATTTGTCTATAGGCTGAAATAAGAATCATCAAATCCATGCTGCAACTTGTCAGAGACTAGTCCAATGATGGCTGCTGAGCCCTCACTTCCTAAACTTCAGAATAACAGTATAATTCAAGATTTGGAGGAATGTGAAGAAAAGTAATGTCTGTGTGTGTTTGGAGAGTCAGAGTCCAAATACTTCCTGCTTGTTCTGCTTAGTTTCCCAGCTTCATTTTTCTTAAAAGGCAACCAGTCAGACCCTAGACTAAGCTTTGCTGTTCAGTTCTTTACACAGCTCCATCTGTAACAGTATGTGGAAAATGCATGTCAAAAAGCACGATGGTATCAGGGCTCTTTTCTCACCTCTGTATCTCAGGTACTGCCATTTCATCAAACTTTTCAAACTCATCCTCTGTGTAGAGGCGGTAACAGATCCCACTATCCTCTCGCCCTGCTCTCCCTGTTCGTTGCCAAGCCTGAGCCTTTGACACCCGTTGGACTGCCAGCACCTCCAGACCAATTTCTGTGCATGGAAAAGCATCACTTCAGTCAGTGTCAGTGCAAGACACAGCTTTGAAAGACACTATTTTGTAAGATTAACAAAAGAACCTCAGGGTCTTGCAAATACTGCTCAGAATTCACTCAGTTAAGCACCGCTACCAAAAAAAAAAACAAAAAAAAAACCCAAGCCCTGCTGCCAAAATGTCACACTTAAAACCTAGGATGTTGAGACAGTGCAGGAGATATTTTATATCAGCTCTCTTGCCTCAAATAACTCCTACAAAACTGAAAACGATCTCTGCAGTGATCCTCACCAGGGCTGTACTTCTTTGCTTTGACCATGCCTGTGTCCACGACATATTTTATTCCTGCAATGGTGATGGAGGTTTCTGCAATGTTGGTGGAGAGGATCACTTTGCGACAGCCCTGGAAGGAAGAGCAACCAAAAGCCACTTTAAGTCAGATGCCATGAAAAAACATTATTGCTTTGAACCAGCACAAGTCAAGCCCACATGTTGCAGCATGCAATGAACTCATTCCAGGCTGGCTATGCCAGCTCTTGGAAACAAAGATAACCTCTAGTTCCTACTCAAGTTTCTAAAACATGTGCTTACACTTCACAGAATCACAGAATGTCAGGGATTGGAAGTGATCTCAAGAGAACATCTAGTCCAATCCCCTGCCAGGGCAGGAACACCCAGATCAGGTCACACAGGAAGGCATCCAAGCAGGGTTTGAGTGTCTCCAGAGTGTCTCCCTGTCTGGGCAGCCTGGGACACTTCTTGCAACAAAATACACCACCCAGGACAGCTATTATCATTGTCTTTAAACCATTTTGGTTTCATTTCTGGCACACAGACAAGACCTGAATTCTTATTTATCTGCTGAATAGGTAAAAAAAACTTGAGGCAGAACAATTTCCTTATGACCCCACTAAACACACCCAGGTTTTTAGTTTTCTTAGCATTTGTATGGGCTGTTAACTACGACAATGTTACTGTGACATGGACACAAATTTCCTATGAAATATGGCAAATGCCAATAGCTCTGTGTCCTAATAAATCCTTCTTATGATTCTAAACGACTTATCTGTTAATAACATCCTTGTTGCATTACCTTGGATCACAATGGAACCACTCAGCCTGAAGTCAGCAGACAGTGAGGACACTATTCACTATCAGTACAGATCACTTTAATCCCTTAAATTCCACGTGTTTCTTTCAAACACTCATGTAAACAGAAAGACAGATGCATTTTGTTTTTACCCATCAGATTACCTCACCTTGGGAGCAGTCTGAAAGACCCGGAGTTGCTGAGAGTAGGGCAGAGAAGCATAAAGAGGCATCACCATCATCTGTGGGCAGCCATCAGGGAGATGCTTGGCAATGTCTCGACACATTTTGGTCATTGCTTCAATTTCTTCCTGACCTGTCAGAAACACCAGGATGTCTTGAGAAGAGGGTGCTTCCTGGAGCCAGAGGAAAAAGCAAGTGAGAAGTTATGTTGGTTTGGACAGGGAGGGAGAGTATAATGCAGCAGCCTGAAGTTCCCAATGGATTCACCAGAGGTGAGAAGTAAACTGCATTTCATAGGATTGAGTCTTAACAGGATGGAGGAATCATTTAAGGTCACATTAAGTAACTGTCCAGAATACGTGACAGAACAGCAGGCACCCAGGTAGAAGCCAGCAAACATATGAGAAGAACATTTAGGTATTAATTATGAATAGAGTTTTGCTCAGCATCCTCCTTTCCACCCTAGTCTCGATGTACAAGTCCTACAATCCTAAAAACTGCAACATTTGCCAGGCTTGCTGAGACTCTGAGCAACCTGATCTAGTACAGGATGTCCCCTCTCACTGCAGGGGGTTTGGACTAACTGGCCTTTGAAGGTCCCCTCTGTGACTGAAAGATCTCTGGTTTGGGAGCATCAAGCTCAAGTCTTAGCTTCTGTGAGCTCCCCCAGTCAACAACCCCAGCTCTGGGGAGGTGCAAATGTGACAAGACCACCATACCTGGTGGATTTGGAAGACTGACACCAGGGCTGCTTGTAAGTAATCACTCTGAGGCTGTTTGGTGTAAAAGATCTGAATGGGATGCTGACGGCCTTCCAAATAGAGGACAGGAGCTCCATTGAAGTACTGGGAGAACTGGTCAACATCCATGGTAGCTGACATGACGATTACCTTCAACGTGAGTACAAGATGGGTTAGCACTGCAGTTGAAACACTTGCTAACCAAGATGGGCCAAAAGCCTGAGAGCTATACCAAAAGCTTCCTGAGAATGAGAGATATATCCAGAAAAGCAGAAAGCACACAGTCTGGGACAGAAGAGCGTGATCTTTCATAGTTAAAGCCATCAGCTTTGGTATCACACAGTCATAATGTGTGCTCGTGCCTGAGTACCCACAAACATAGGCTGCAATTTGGCTGCTAGGACATTACCAGTCCCCTCCATGCCCCTCCCCATAACCCCATCAAAACCAACATGCTCTCACATGTTTCTTCATGCTCTTAGATAAATTCTTGTGCACCTGATACACATGGACAATCTCCCTCCCCAGTGTGAGCCCATCATTCAGCTGATACATCAGAGAGTTGATGTACCCAGGGTGCTCACAGCAGCAAAAAGCCTCCTCATACAACTTGCCTGCTCTGTAGCTCACACTTAAGAGGCTGTTAACAAAAGGTAACAGGGATATGACCAGACACCTTCACGTCACATTAGGTCCACACATCATATTCAGATTTAGGTCCACACATTCTATTCAGATTTAAAGGGACGTTTTAGAAACAGGAAAACAGCCAAGGCTGAAATTTCAAAACCTTTTGACAAACCCCAGGAGATCTCACACCACTCAAGGTCCAAGCCCTATCCCTGCCTCTAGCTGCCACCCCAGATGCACATACTTTTAGTGGAGATTTGCTCAATTCCTTTCGTTTCTTTTGTGCAGCTTTCACCACTCCAAAGAGTACATCAGTATGGATTGTCCTCTCGTGGGCTTCATCCAGGATGACAATGCTGTACCTCCGCAGCACAGGGTCCCCAATGGCCTCACGAAGCAGCATCCCATCTGTTAAGAACTTGATTCTAGTTTCATCAGAGGTAAGATCATCAAAGCGGACCGTGTAGCCAACCTATGGAAGTGATAATTAGAGAAAGTACAAGCAAAAAGCTACTTCTGTTTCTTGTGGCTTTTGTACCACAAAGGGCTGCAAAACACTGGTCAATGCATTGGAGCCAACCAACATTCTGAGAAGATTCTGGAAAGTGTAACTGTATTTGCAGACTGAGCAGTTACTCTTGCAAATCATACACCTAAAGGATCCCCTCAATGCTGTATCTCAATTGGCTTTTACCCAACTAGAAGTTTGCTCATCACAAATGCTCCACCTTTCCTCTCCTTCTTCCATGCTCTCTGAAGACTCTGTGTAAGAAAATTCTTTCTCCTCTTTTCACAGACCTCCAAAGATGCAGCACTTCGCCCTCCTTGACAGTGACTTTTGATGCATGGATCAATGTGCATCAAAGAGAAATCAATATTTTTTTATTTGTTACCCAGTACTTTTTCCAGTGGAGGAACACAGATAATAATCAAGAAGTACAATACCACAGAGTCAAAAATGCCCTCCACCTGAGCCACAGAAGAAGGTAAAAAGCCATTTTTTCCCCACTTGGGCATATTACTAAACATAAACTGTCTATCATTCCTCTGGCTGTTTATCTTACCCATTGAGCCCTGACACAGTCCCACTGGCATTATAGGACTAAACCAACTTTCTAAAGACTGCGTAAGGCAACCTACCAGTTTACCCAATTCTGTCTTCTTCTCATCTGAGACCCTGGTAGCTAAGGATATAGCTGCTACCCTGCGAGGCTGGGTCACAGCAATGATGCCTTGGCGGCCAATTCCTGCTTCATAGAGATACTGAGGGAGCTGAGTAGTCTTCCCTGAGCCAGTTTCTCCTAAAGAAGAGCAAAAGATTAGAGTTTTCCCCTTTACAATATCTTCAAATGAAAGATTAATTTTTTTTTAATGCTAACTTTTAATAATCTTACAGGACTAGGAGGCTGAAGACAGAAAGAGGTTGGGCAACTTGTGGATGCCCTTGTGTAAGGCCAGGCTGGATGAGGCACTGAGCAACCTGGTGTAGTGGGAGGTGTCCCTGCCCACAGCAGAGGGGTTGGAACTAGATGATCTTTAACTAGATGGTCTTTAAGTCAAACCATTCAGTGATTCTTTGATCTTGCCCAAAATCACAGAGGAAAGCAGCATCAAGCCAGGGACAGAACCCAACACCTTGCTGTAGTCATTAGAACATCTCTCAACAAAATCCTTTGACTCAGGTTCTCTCCAGCCACACTCTGGTTTAGAAACATATTCCAGTCTCTCTGGATGCGAAGTGTTTGTTGTGTAACACAGATAATTATGCAGAGCAAGGAACAGACATAGATTTGGTTTTGTGTATATATTTACACCACACACCAGGATGCTTCAAAGCAAAGCTGTAAGTAAGTTAAAGCAAAGTTTCAGTCACAACGGGAAGGAGCAAGTTCTGGTTTGAGACTCTCTCAGAGGAGGACTCAGGGCCCCAAAAAGCCAGCAAACCTCTCTCTGTGCCTTATCCTTCAGGCAGAGAGAGCTGAAGGTCTCTTCCACCCACAAAGCACCAGCACACGCCAGACTTCAAGTACACCAAAATTAGCGAATGTCTTCGAAAAGCCATAGGAAAGGGCGCTTTTATCTGAAGGAGGCTTTGCCACTTGGCTTTAAGTGATGGAACTCCACGTGGATGGTGAAACAGAGAAGAAAAAAAGTGAAATATTTCTGCCTTGTCCAGAAAAGCGAACTCGCTGCCCAAACTGACCAGGTAAAAACACGCCTCGTTCACCGCATTTCGGACTTTTGTCCAAACCCTGCCCGTGCAACTTCTCACGCGGCCGGAACCACCTCAGGGCCATCCGCCGCCCTTCTCGGGCCGCCGCCCAGCCCTGCGGCCAAAGGCTCTGAGGAAAGTCGGTGCCACCGCGGCCCGCCGGGTACCCGCACTCACCGATGAGGACGGCGCTGTCCAAGCCGCGGAGCTGGCTCAGCAGCGGCCCCCGCGCCTGGAAGATGGGGAGGTCGCGGCGATGCGAGTCGGCGTTGGGAGGGTGGCGGCGCGTTGGAGGAGAGGCGGACAGCATGGCGGGGAGCGCGGCCTTCAGCCGCTTAGCCGGCGGCACCCCCTCACCCTGCGGCATCGCCGCCACGTCGCCCAGGAGATGGCCTCCACGCTGCCGTGGCGTCACGCGCCGCCCACGTGACCGCTGGCGCGAAGCGGGGCATGATGGGAAATGTAGTCCTGGAAGCTTGTGAGCACCATTTGCAGGGCGGGGGTGAAACACACCCCCCCTTCCGCTCCCCCGCAAGTCGTGTGATGGGGGGATGGCAGTGGGACTCTCCCGCCCTGCAAAGATTCCCGTTTCAATTCATTCTATACTGATTTCTAAACAAAAATACGACCCCACACGCTCTCTGTGCCGTGAGTGCTCACTCGCCATGAAAAAGTTTTTTCTTTTATTTCTGTGGAACCTCCTGCGTTCCAGCTTGTGCCCATTGTCCCTTGTCCTATCATTGGATATCATTGAGAAGAGCCTGGCTCCATCCTCCTGACACTCTCCCTTTACATATTGATAAACACGAATGAGGTTGCCCCTCAGCCTCCTCTTCTCCAAGCTAAAGAGACCCAGCTCTCTCAGCCTTTCCTCAGAAGGGAAATGCTCCAATCCCTTCATAATCTCTGAGTCTCTGTGCTGGACTCCTTCCAGCAGTTCCCTGTCCTACTGAGGGCCCCAGAACTGGACACAATATTCCAGACATGGCCTCACCAGGGCAGAAAAGAGGAAGAGGAGAACCTCTCATGACTTACTACATCCCTAGGATGCCATCGGCCTTCTTGGCCACAAAGGCACATTGATAATGACTGATACCAAAAAAGTTCCTCAGCACAGTCCAGACTCTCAGGACTGAGTGAATGCTGTGAGCTGAACTGTGCTCTGAATTCCTCAAACAGATACTTATAATCAGCATAAATTTAAGTGAAGCCCACTCAGTGTCACTGACCTGTGTTGGACACAGTCTTCCTGTAACAAACACCTTGAGGGCCACAAAGAGGATGAGAGGGCTGGAGCACCTCCCTTCTGAGGACAGGCTGAAGGATGTGGGATTGATCAGCCTGGAGAAGAGAAGGCTCAGGGGAACCTCAGAGTGGCTTCTCAATACGCAAGTGGGCAACATAAAGGCTGGGGTTGGACTTTTGAATAGGATCCAGGATGGCAGGATGAGGAGGAATGGATGCAAATTGGAAGATTTAGGGGAGATTTAGGCCAGAGAGAAGTTCTTCACTGTGAGGGTGGTGAGACTGGAACAGGTTGCCCAAAGAGGTGGATGCCCCTCTCTGGAGCTGTTTAAGGCCAGGCTGGATGAGGCACTGAGCAACCTGGTCTAACGGGAGGTGCCCCTGGCCAGAGCAGGGGGGTTGGAACTTTAAGGCCTCTTCCAATTTAAACCATTCCATGATAATCCCGCTTCCAAGCAGTTATGGGAAACACTTGTGGGAAAGGCTTTCATTAACAGTCTCTTCAGCAACACCCTTCTCCCAACCTCTGCCTTTTCACCAACTGCAGTTTGAGTGCAAGATTATGTAGATTAACAAAAAAGTATCCCTAAGGTATTTTCCTNAAGGCTCAGGGGAACCTCAGAGTGGCTTCTCAATACGCAAGTGGGCAACAAAAAGGCTGGGGTTGGACTTTTGAATAGGATCCAGGATGGCAGGATGAGGAGGAATGGATGCAAATTGGAAGATTTAGGGGAGATTTAGGCCAGAGAGAAGTTCTTCACTGTGAGGGTGGTGAGACACTGGAACAGGTTGCCCAAAGAGGTGGATGCCCCTCTCTGGAGCTGTTTAAGGCCAGGCTGGATGAGGCACTGAGCAACCTGGTCTAACGGGAGGTGCCCCTGGCCAGAGCAGGGGGGTTGGAACTTTAAGGCCTCTTCCAATTTAAACCATTCCATGATAATCCCGCTTCCAAGCAGTTATGGGAAACACTTGTGGGAAAGGCTTTCATTAACAGTCTCTTCAGCAACACCCTTCTCCCAACCTCTGCCTTTTCACCAACTGCAGTTTGAGTGCAAGATTATGTAGATTAACAAAAAAGTATCCCTAAGGTATTTTCCTTAACTTACTATCTGAAATATTTGAGTAGTTCTGACTCTAGGCAAACTTTCTTCCCTAGTCTCCAAGTCATTTCATAATGGTTAGAAATGTGCATGTGTGTGATGGGTGCAGTGGGGTGGATTTTGTAGAATTACTTATTGAAACACAAACCAGGAAGACCCACACCTGGTCGGCTGAGAACAGAGTCTTTGGGCAAAAAGCCACCAGACTGTAGTCTCAGCCTGTAAGAGTATTATTCATACAGAGACACACTCCAGAAACCCAAGAGACAAAGAGTCTGAATTATGTAGAATGTTGTATTTCTCACCATTCAAACAAGAGTGGAGACAACAGCATCACAGATTAAAAAAACCCATCTTTTGCCATTGAAATGGAGACTTGCACTTTTAACCATCATATAGATGTTTTATCCAAGAAAAAAAAAAGTGAAAACCCCCAGAATTGGTTTTTGTCCCCTGTAAAGTTTACCATATAATTTTATGTATCAAATAACTTGAAAAAAAAAAAAAGCTTTATAAATCAGTTTAAAGAAGTATTCATAGTCTTGTTAACTGAAGTTGATAGGAAAAGTTTCCAGATTCAGTTTTTTGGCTTCACTGGATTAGAACTTTCATTACCAGCACAATAAAATGTGCTCCACCGGTAGCCTGGAAGTGTCTTGGAATAGACTGCCATTTCATAAAGTGCTCGTATTCAAAAACCATTGAGTCATCAAGAAGTGTCCTTTCTGCACTGGGGAATGAGAGAATCTCCAGTATGGAACTTCATACAGGTCAGTCTCTCCCAGTTGTTGCTCAGTTTTGGCACAGACACTTATTATTAGCCTCCAAGGCGTTGACCTTCTCCCCATGCAAATCCTCCTGGTCGTTCTTCTGGCAAGGGATTGTAATTAGGGTCATCTTCTGGTGTATCAAATACTGCTTTCCTAGAAGAGAGAAATGTGTTTTTGTTTTCTTTCTCTTTAGAATACATGCTTCATGCCAGGACTGCTCACATTCTGCACTAGCACAGCACCTGTTCTCCCAAACAGTCTGCCACAGCATCACAGATTTAACACCCAAACTGAGTCACACGTGGGTAAAATTAGAAGCCACCTAGAAGGCAGCATAGAATTATGTGTCAAAATCAACCAAGACTGAGGCGATTCAGCTGAAGGTTAAAATTCCACCTACAGCATAAGGCAGAATTTCCCACAGTTCACATGTTCTCCCAGGACAGGATAAGTGAGCAAAACTTGACTGGAATATTGAAGAGCCCTTCACATCTTGGGAAGGGGACAGAGCAAAAGTCAAATCCATGCAGCATTATCTCAGTCTCACAGGAAGGATGCAAGCACTGTCAGACAGACTTGAAATCCACAGGAGAGTCTGCACTTGAGACATTAGAGGCTTGTGCTTCTCACTTATTACAAAAACCTAGTTTAATCTATTAGGTCATTTTGCCACTCTCGAAACTAGTTTTAAAAAATCTGTGGAGACAGAATCTCTATCTAGAAACAAAGCAGAATAGATTCTCGGAAGTAAAAACACACAAAATCAGAGGCTGCACACAAGCAATCATTATACCCAACATGCCTTAAAAGCCAAATGTGTTTAACGAGACAGTTTTTAGAATAGCTTAAATTGATTATTTCTCTACACTCAAGAGTGACAGCTCTGAATATCAGAGTTTTCAGGACAAGAAAAAGGGAAATACCAGGGATATTAGAGGATTACAGCTAAGACATCAAAGAATTAAAGCATTTGAGGGGAGAAAAAAACTCCACAATTCTAGACTCAGACATGAATCATAAATGTCTGTGTTCAAAAGGCTACTTAAGAAGTTTTAAATGGGAACCTGAAGACAGGCTGACACTTCTACGGAGGAAAACAGATACTGAGACAGCACACACTGCTCTTACATCCTTAGGATCCCTCCTTGCACACAGCTGGGTGCACACACTCTCTGGAAAAGCAGGAAATCTCAAATATACTCTTATTGCACATGTGGAATTGGACAC
>VZTY01015898.1:0-30642 GCA_013400935.1 Turnix velox
ATTCTATGATTCTATAAGAGCAATCTGAGATTAATTTTCTGATGCTACAGGAATCTGATGATATAAGATTGATTTAATAGGAAATGTAGCCAAGAAAATGATCTTTTTTTTCTAGCTCAGTCCATTGATGCGCTGTCCCTCAAGGGGTTCAAGCCCAGGTTGGACAGAGCTTTAGCAACTTGGGCTGGTGGAAGGTGGCCTAAGGCAGGGGGTTGGAACCAGATGATCTTTGAGATCTCTTCCAACCAAGTCATGTTGGAACTAGATAATCTTTAAGGTCCCTTCCAACCCAAACTATTCTATGATTCTATGATTCTATTATTCTGTGTTTTCCCTGTTCATCTTAACTATTTTGATCATATTCAATGGTATATCCTTCACTGCTACCTGCAAAGACAACAAGCTTCCTGTGAAAAATAGCTGTTTGATCGGTAAGACATCTGCTTTCCGAAGCAGAAACTCATTTGAACTGGGTTTTTCTGTATCCTACTGGCATTTGCAATTACATTTCTTTTCATCAAGATGAAAGCCTGAACCAATTGAGAACCAGAGCAATCTGTAGAAAATACTGTTTCATTTTATTTTGGAGCTTTGAGAGGGAGAAAAGCAGCAATCTGTATACTTGGAGTCCTTCAGGAAAAGGGGGATATGATTTGAGGGAAGCAAAACCTCACCATTTTTAAAAAATTTTATTTTATTTTCCCTAAAAAATCCTAATAGGCAAGTGGAACTTCTACAAATTTGAATTTTTTCACAAGTTTTGGAGAGAATAGGGAGAGAATTCATTCAGTTCCTTTAATTGACAAGACTATAGCATGTTTACAAGAACAAAACCACAGCATTTTTTTCTTTTCTTTTTTTTTTCCCTAAAAAAATCTGAACAGACAACTAGAACTTTTACAAATTTGATTTTTTTTTTGGGAAAATAGGGGGATAATTCAGTCATTTCCTTTAATTGACAAGACCATAGCATGTTTACAAGAACAAATGTGTGTTTGAGGGAGTTTATGTTCATGAATAATGTAAAACAACTCAAACCCTCCATCATAAGCAGCTTTTCAGGCTACCAAACTCCTTTAGCGTTGATTATATACCAAGGTTCTCCTAATTCCCCTATCAGTAGCTCCAGTAATTGTCTGAAACTGCAACTTTCCTCCACCTAAAGTGAAATAAATTATCTTTTTAATATACCTGATGAGCTACACTGCACCTTTCCCTGTCATTACTGCAATTCATTCCCAACGATGTATTTTTCACTCTGCTTAATGGCAAGCCTTGCTTCACATTATTGTTTCCATTTTCTGACAAAAGCATCTGGAGATAGACACCTAATGGTATTAGCCTGGCAATAACTGTGTTAAATAACTGCAGAAAAGAAATAGCTCATAACCATTTATTATTATAATTCTACTGCTATTGCACTTCAGTGAAGATCAGGGCTCCGGTCAGCTACATAAGAAGACACTTACTAAAAACTTGGCAGGGAAACACTTGGGTAAAAAAACAGGTTGCTGAAACTAAAATAATCCTCTGGGATTGTTCGAATAGTTTTAGATGAAGGAAAAGTTTGAGTAACCCACAATTCATTGCCATTTAGATGATTATTCTCTCCCCCCATAATTCCTCCTGGGAAACGGAATGGGGAATGGGGAAAAGGAAGCCTGAGGGATGAAATGTAAAGAGATCTGGTAGAATAAAACTACATGTTTAATATTAATAATACAAAAGAATTAATATAAAACACACAGGAATCATACCCAGTGTGTTGGCAGCTTCCTTGTCGAAGCTTCAAACCAATGAGACCTTAAAAGTGCCACACCAGTCCTTTTCCTCAGAGCTTCTTTCTTTCCACAGAGTTGCTCTTGATAGGAAGGTGAGTATGGTGGCAAGGGAGGACAGGAGCGGTAGCTTAACGATGTTGTATTTGTGCTCAGCATGATGGAAGTTGGCACTGTGGTGTCAGATGTGGCAAAGAAGGGATGTAAGTGTGGGGATAAAGGTGCCATTACTTGTACTCTTTTTTTTGCCGTGGTCTTGTAAGTGTTTGCAAGCCTAGAAACTTAATAAATAACCTAGGAACTGGGAAGCTGTATACAAGAAGCACCAGAGGTAAGATGTTCTGCTGGGTCCCTTGCAGGAGCTAAAGGTTAAAGGACATGTTGTNAATTCCAGGTGGGGTTTCACCAGAGCAGAACAAAGGGGCAAAACCACCTCTCCCTTTGCAGATGCAGCCCAGGATACTGTTGGTTTTCTGTGCTGTGATAGCACTCCGCTGGCTTATGTCTAGTTTTTCATCCATCAGTACTGCCAAGTCCTTTTCCTCAGAGCTTCTTTCTTTCCACAGAGTTGCTCTTGATAGGAGGGTGAGTATGGTTGCAAGGGAGGACAGGAGCGGTAGCTTAACGATGTTGTATTTGTGCTCAGCATGATGGAAGTTGGCACTGTGGTGTCAGATGTGGCAAAGAAGGGATGTAAGTGTGGGGATAAAGGTGCCATTACTTGTACTCTTTTTTTGCTGTGGTCTTGTGTTTGCAAGCCTAGAAACTTAATAAATAACCTAGGAACTGGGAAGCTGTATACAAGAAGCACCAGAGGTAAGATGTTCTGCTGGGTCCCTTGCAGGAGCTAAAGGTTAAAGGACATGTTGTTTGGAGCTTGTGCTGAGCTGCTGTGTGTAGTGCTTCTAAATGAATAACTCTAGCTGGGGATGGTGTTAAGGGAGTTCTTCCCATCTATGGACCTGTTCCCATCTCCTGGTGTAGTGACAAGCTCTCAGCCTTAATGAGGAGATGAGGCATGAGCATCCTTGCTGCTTCCAGGTCTGTTCCTGGCGTGCCTTCTTCTAGTCTTTCACTGCTGCCTTACATTTATCATCCTTTACTGCTGTAATCTAATTTTTTTTTTTCTTTAACTCTTCCCTTGGTATTTTTTTTTTTTAATGTTTTCCTCCTTGAGCATGTTTTCTTAACAGCTTTCATAGAGTCATGGAATGGTTTGTGTTGGAAGGGCCCTTAAACATCATTAAACAGTTCCAACCCCCTTGCCATGGGCAGGGACCCCTCCCACCAGCCCAGGTTGCTCAGTGCCTCATCCAGCCTAGCCTTAAACACCTCCAGGGATTGAGGGGGCATCCACAACCTCTCTGGCCAACCTCTTCCAGTGTTTCACCACCCTCACAGGAAGGAACTTTTTCTCCAGTGTAAATCTCCCCTCTTCTAATTTGCTTCATTCCTTCTAGTCCTGCCATCCTGGACCCTATTAAAAAGTCCTGCCCAGCATTTCTGGAGGCCCCCTTCAGGTGTCAATAAGTCACTATGAGATCTCCCCTGAGCCTTTTTCTTCTTCAACTTCTCTGTTCCCTCTTTGTGTCGCTTTCTTTCTTGTCCTGTTTTCCCCTCATCTCATCTTGTCCTCTTATCTCCTTCTCATTATTTATCTCTCAAAGAGAATTTCTTAAGGTAAGGAAAAAAAAAAACCAAAACAAAAACTGAACACTTTGCTAGTTCCCTTCGAAAGGTGTTTCCTCTAATTATCAGCAAACCAGTTGTACTTGCTGAAACAAATTACCCAGCCCTGTTTTCTCCTGTGACTCATTTGTAATTTGCTTAAGGATGAAATTTCAAAGAAAGGCTGGTTCACAGCATATTCAAGTGTAAGCTGAGATACCTGTATAAAATCTTGGAAGAAATTAAAGCTTTTAATCTGAAATTATTTGGTGGGTACAACTGCAGGTGTCTATATGGAAATAGCAGAAAAAAGGATGGCTTAGCCAGGGGGGAGCTTGAGCACCAACTGTTTGTCTGGTGGGATGCAGGTTGAAATATGGGGAATACCTCAGAGAGTGTGAATTAGGAAGCTAAAAGTAAATAGTATATTTTAAAAGGCAACTGCAGTGCCAAAATGAGACTAAATATCAATTCACTGTTTTATCTGTGATTTTCAAAGTACAAAGCTGGGTCTTACCAATTAGTCCTCTCTTATAAGAAAGATTGCTTGAAACTCTTTAAAATTTTCTTTTAAATCAACTTTCCAAAAAGCCATAAGGACACCTTTGGAAATGTCAGATGCATGAGAAGTGAAAAAGAAATTTCCTTACATATCTCCTTTTTGATGCGTTTAAAAGATGAAATTTCTTCTTCTCACTCCCATTTCCTGCTAATTATTGCCAACCATAGCATTGCAGCTTCTAACCCTGTTTTAAATGACATGCTCTAGATCTCTGACCTACACAGTAGAAACTCTTCTTTTGAGAAGTATTATTTATTTAATCATTTATACTTTAAAGCTTTTTCTTTTTAAAGAAGTGATGGAGAATTTTTAACACCTCTGTTGGACTTCAATGTCTGCTTACTTTAGGAGTGAACTCGCTCTTTTCTTTTAAGATCCTTGGAGTTTTGCTCTTTTTAAAAAATTTTTTCCCCTATTTGGGAATGAGTTGTTGGGGGGAATGTGAAAACCTGTGTACAATAAGCAGTGATGGGGATTGATCCTGGCTGTAGGTCATGTGTTGATGAATAGACAACAGATATGGGAATAGTGAAGGGCTCATAGAATCATGGAATAGGAAGGCCATCTAGTCCAATCCCCTGCAGTGACAGAGACATCTTGCCCTAGATCATGTTGCTGCTCAGGATGGCAGGACTAGGAGGAATGGATGCCAATTAGAAGAAGGGAGATTTAGGCTGGAGATAAGCAAGATGTTCTTTTCTGTGAGGGTGGTGAGACACTGGGAGAGGTTGCCCATGGAGGTTGTGGATGCCATCTGAGTCCTTGGAAGTATACAAGGCCAGGCTGGATGAGGGACTGAGCAGTCTGGTCTGGTGAGAGGTGTCTCTGCCAATGGCAGGGGGGTTGGAACTAGATCACAGAATGACCCGGGTTGGAAGGGACCTCAAGGATCATGTAGTTCCAAACACCCTGCCTAGCAGGGCCACCAAACAAACACATTTACTAGATCAGGTTGCCCAGGGCCCCGTCCAACCTGGCCTTGAACACCTCCAAGAACGGGGCATCCACAACCTCCCTTGGCAGCCTGTTCCTGCTCCTAACCACTCTCCTAGTAAAGGACTTCCCCCTAACATCCAACCTAAATCTTCCCTCCTTCAACTTGGATCCATTTCCCCTAGTCCTGCTATTGTCAGCCCTTTCAAAGAGTTTACTCCCTTCCTGGGTGTAGGTTCCCTTCAGGTATTGAAAGGCTGCAATGAGGTCACCCCGCAGCCTTCTCTTCTCCAGGCTGAACAAGCCCAACTCCCTCAGCCTGTCCTCATAGGGGAGGTGCTCCAGCCCCCTGATCATCTTTAAGATCCCATCCAACCCAAATAATTCCTTAGTTCTTTGATTTTTATCTTCTATTCATTTTGCTTCAGCCTGTACCAGAACATCTCTGTGATTTCTAACCTGTACAAGGAAATAAGTGATTTTTAGAAGATTAATTCTTCCAAGTCTTCACATTTTAAATGGGCAAAGTGGGATTTTAATGTTTTGGGTTTTTTAGGATTTCTCTTAGTGAGAAATGTTTTACAAGGAAATTGATTGTTTTATTTCTGTTTTTCTTGAGCAGTTGAGGACTTCTTTCTTCTTGTCATGTTAATTATATGCAGACTTTCTCTGTTCTAAACTTTCCTGCAGTATTTTATTTAAAACCTTCCTAATTTAGTATAGATATATTTTTTTCCCTTTTTGACCTGGAGATTAGATGAAATGGAATAGGGAGTTTAATTTCCATTATGTTTTTAATGAACTTTTGAATAAGGGGTTTCTGCAGAACCACAATATCTTGCCTTTTCTATGAAGTCTGAACTTTTGTGTTACATAAAATATATGATGTGCTGGTAGAATTTAAAATGGGCTGTAATTCTCCATAAGTAATCTTATAATTTGGGGGGGGTGACAATGATTGAAAATAAGATGTTTTCATAGGTATAATTTCTTAGTATTTTATGTCAGAAAGACAGATGTTATCTTTGTTACTCCTATAATTTTAGGATTTCAATCTCTGATGTCATGTGGGCATTGTTTTTTTCATACTAATTAAGAATGTAAAGAATCATATAGAGAGTTCAGTGACACTTTTTCATGGTCTTAAAGACCTATCTTTGTGTAATAAAACTCAGGTTTGCTACTTCATTTAATAGAAATTAATAATTCTATGTTAGGGATAATCCAGGTGACCTTACAAAATGAGCAAATTATAAAAAATACTTTTGGGATGGGTTTTCCTTTTTTTTTTCTCTACTTCTCTGTAGCAGTACCCCTTTATGTAAAAATTGGGCCCTAAGAATACAATAGAACCTATTTTTGCACTGTTTAATCACTTTTTCTAGATGCAAAAAGCTCAGGTTTACAGTCTTCTCACATGTGATGCCTTTGATAAGTTTAAGGGAATAAGTCACAAATTTTAGATACCATCCCTTTGGTTTCAGTGTTTTAAGAAGTCGGTAGTTTTATCTTTATTATGTGGAGATAATATTTGAATTTTATGTCGTGGCAGCTGGTGGAGTTTTACAGTGAGTTAGGGTTTCGTTTCCATTTCCTTAGGTTTTTATTTGTGCACAATCTGAATAGTTTTCCCTCTGGTCCTGAGGTGGCTCCGTCTGTGATACTGTCTTTATTGAGGTGTAATTTGCATTTGTGATTCTTAATTCATGGANACAATCTGAATAGTTTTCCCTCTGGTCCTGAGGTGGAATTTTCTTTGCTCCGTCTGTGATCCCTTATAAATTGAGGTGTAATTTGCATTTGTGATTCTTAATTCATGGATTAAAATAAAGAAAATAAATCACAGACCCCCCCCTTATAATATATTGTGAGTGTATTTCTTATTTATGGTACTAAAAGCTTATTATTTGCTGTTGCAATCCAAATTTTATTCCTTATTAAATTAAGATATTCATGTTGTTTTGACTTCTTAACAGGCAATAACTTCAGACTCTAACTTGGTGCTTTCATCTAGAACAACAATTCTACAGTAACAGTAAGTGTTGGTGTGGAGTTTTTTTCTTTTAAAAATTAGTTTTCTTGTGATTTTCACTAGAAATGTGTTCTGGAAAGCCAGTGTTAAAAAAATGAGTAGTTTCTCGGTGGATGTGATTGTGCTTGGCTCTAATTTTCATTGCTTTCACTGGATGCTGTGATTGCTTTTATGAAACAACTGTTTTTTCTAGTTTTAAAAGGTGATAGAAATGAAAGGAGATTGACTAGAGATTTACATGAGGTTTTGCCGTGTTTTAATGGGTTTTAGGAAACCTGGAAAGAAGGGTTTCTTTAGAAGGAGGTGTGGTAGTGTTCTGAAAGAATAAATGGAAGTACAAAACTGGTTCATAAGAAGATTTTTCCAGGTTATTGCATTTGCCTTGTGCAGCTGAAGTTGAAAAAAACCACTGGACACATGTCATCAGTGATTATTTTTTATAAGGCTTCATTGTCTTTTATGAAGACACTGTTCCTTATAGCACAGTTTCCATGCAAAACAGCACAGTGTGAAATTATTTGGTCTATTAAAGCTTTATATGCTTTGTAAGTGTATTTTTTTTAAACACAAACCTGAGTAAGGCTGAATATGAAAGTTAAGCACAGCAGCTGGTATGCTTTATCACCCAGCGATTGATTTGGGAAGTGTCTGTCTTTTTAATTAGCTTCCGGTTTGGCTTCAGCATTCATTAGGCATTGAGGAAGAGTTGTTGGAAGGGGGACAGCCAGCCTTGCAGGGAAGAGCAGAGTGAGATGGGTTTTTCTGCCTTCAGGACATCACAGCTTGGGGCTATGTCTGGGTGAGATCAGAAGTGTAGTCCCCGCAGTCTTTGTAGGGGTCTGTTACAATCAGTGTCATTGCAAAACTGTCTGGCTGAGACTATTTGGGCTGATTTTCTTTTTGAACTTAATGCTCAGTCTCTGCCCTGCCTGTGGGTCGTCAGAAACAATTAGAGCAACTTCCACCTCCACAAGTCGCAATCCAGTGAACTGATATTGAAAGTAAATGAAGTCTTTTAATGAAGAGATGTGCTGGCTACTCTTAAATCAACTTAGCTTCAGCAGTTCTGCTGCCTGTGAGAATTGGCACTGATGTGGAACCTGTTGTTCACTGGTCCTTTAAGTAAAGGAAGAGTAAGTGATTTGTGGGGGTTAAAATCCTCTTAAATTTGCAACGTGGAATTTTGGGTTGATGTAGATTCCAGTATCTTGGAAGCACTTCATATTTTTTCTCTTAATAGGATTGATGGTGGATTTTTCAGGGCTTTTTTTTGATTTTTTGTTTGGTTGGGGTTTGGGGTTTTTTTTAATTTTTTTTTATTTGTTTCTACTGGTCTAATTTATTTGAAAGCATCAGAGAGATGAAAAATTGTCTAAATATTGGCGTAAATACAAATTGTGTCCATAATTATCACAAACTTGTTTGAACTTGCTTCCTGATGTGTATTCTACATGTGGAAAATCAGTTTTTCACATCATGTGATACTTTTGTTATTGAACTTTTGAAATGTGATGTTTTGGTTAATAATTTATGCAGCAGAAATGAGACTGGGGGTGGGGGCACAAAATCCTCCTATGACTGTGTTTGCTCAAGCAAAGCCTGGCACTTTGAGTTGTGGGAAAAAAATCAATAGGAGGCATTAAGTTCTAATTCTAGAGCTTTGTAGTCATCTGTAGTATGTGATTTTTTTTTTCCCATGAATACCAGTTTATATTTTGATCTGGGAGGGATGTTTGTCCCCATGTGATGTGTTATTATTGAGTCAAGGTCTGTCACTTGCCTTCCAAGTAAGCAGAGAAGAATTGTCAAAGAAGAAAATATATGCTAGATGTAGAGAAGAAAATGTGGTCCAATGTAGAGTCAGGTGAATTTTAAAGTTTTACAGGAGCTCTGTAAGAGACAGGATTTAATTATGGGTCAAATGTTACTTTTTCTGCTTAATCACTTGCAGTTCTATCACTTGGATAAAAAGGGCATCACTTCGCTCAACATAATCCTTCACTAACAGTAAAGCGTTTTTTTTTAAAAAATACTGTATTATGTGTAGTATTTCTTGTTGACTTTTTAGGATTGTATTCTTTTAGCCAAGACTTACACCAATATAATGTAGGGAAATTGTTCTGTCCCCTTCCTTTCACAATTCATAGAATGGTTTGGGTTTGAAGGGACCTTAAGGATGGTCTAGAGTTCCAGCTGTAGTTTGTCTTGAAAACTCAGTTGTTCTCATCTGTGTTGTTTAAGGAGATCCTTTGAGAACTGCTCCCCTGAAATAACTTCTCATTTTGTTTGCTCAGTTGTATTTCTTGTCTGGGTAGAAGTGCCCAATGACTTGAAGGTGGTGGAGAAGAGCAGGGAGCCCATTATCCCACTGCTTCTTTAGATTGCCACTCTGGGTTGTTTCACTGGAGAAAGCTGATTAGTGGAGGGAGAATGTTACATCTTCAGTGTGTTCCACATGTGGGTTTGATTGAATTAGTTGGCTTGTATTCACATATGAGAAGAAAGAAATAGATTCTACTTGTAATCTAAGTCTGTCTAAAACTCAAGAGGTTTACCTGCCTTCTTGGAAGCTGGATGATCAGTGGGAGTGTAATATTAAAAATAAGTTTGGAATATTTGGGCAGATAAATTAGATAAATGAAGACAAAGAAAAAAATCTGTACTAGAGATGCCTTCCACTACTGTTGCATTATACTTGTAAAATTAATCTAGTAAACTTTTTATTTCTTTAATTTTCTGTGACCTGAAACTCTGGCTATTCTGCTCCTTTTGATGTCTGCTATGAATTTTGAAAAACTTAAATTAAATCTTCCAGTTCTGTTTTGTGTGGGGCTTGGGGTTTTCCTTGCTCTAGGAAGCAATTGTTGGAACAATATAAAGAGTTCTCTACATTCTCAGCTCAGTCTGAATCAGGGCAGAGGGAAATCACATGGGATTTTGTTCCTTCCTTCGTTAGTACAGGTTTGATGCCAGATAAGAGTTATTTCACATATGAAGAGGTGAGATGAATGTCTTCCATGGTGCTGACACAAAGATGCTTCTCCACAAGGGTGACTTTTGTGTGGTCTTCAATTTTATATCACTAAAATATTAGGAAACTAGATAATTCATTAGTTGTTCTTCCAGGACAATGTATCCCTCTGTCTCCCAGGGTAACTCATCTCTTCATGGTTCTTTCACAGGTCAAGAGAGTGTTGCCATGTGTAGACTTAGTGCTGAAACCCAAAACCTAACGGAGGACTGCTGTATTTAAATGCAAACTTTGAAAATTATGGAGAATTAAGCCATTTTGGAGACATAACTTTTTATTTTGCTTTCAGATATAAAATAATTAGTGTACTCCAAATAGCACAGATGAGCTTTTTGTGGAGAATTGACTCAAAAAGAACCTGTCATGCTGTTCAACCTGATGAGCTTTGAGATAACCATGAGATGTGTGTGGATTTGGGAGGTTTTATGGGTTTTTTTGCATAAAAGAAGCATTGTTAGCATGGAATGGAAATGACAATGATAGTCTGGGAGCTGTGCTTTCAAGGGTAACTCTCACAAATGAGGGTCATGACTAAAAGCTCTTGAGCTAGCCCAGAACACATTAAACTAGAAGAACAAACAAAAAGCTGGTGTGTTGGCAGATCAAAGAAAATGAAAGCATAAAAGATACTCTTAGAAGATCATTTGGCCTAAATATCACAATTGTAGTAGTATCTTTTCTGTCTTAGTTCTTCTCTGTTTTACTGCTTTCATGTGTACCTTGATTATTTTAGCCACTGGTGTAGTTGCCTTCAAAAAGTTGTTCATTTGCTGCCAGGAATTTAATGGGGATAGTGAGCGTTGAAGCTTGTGAGGGAGGACTTAGATTCTTGTTGAGAATAAAGTGTTATCAGTCTTGGGAGAATTAATTGAGTTCATGTTCTAATGGGAATAGAGTTTTTTTGTCTGGTTCTCTTCTACTTTCTTCAGTTAAACTCAAGTTAAACGTAGGCCGAATATTAAGGACTCCACCTGGAGTGTATAAAGTATACAATAAAAATATATATGTAGACATATGGACTTTACAATATGGTAACTGTAGGAAGTGAGATGAAATCTGCTTAATTACTAGTAGAGCAGATGGGTCACAACATTGGCTTTTGTATGATCAGTAAATTAAAAGGTTTGCAGATGGAGGTGCTTCTTGGCTTGATAAGGACCATTGAGAGACTGAAACAGATCTGTCCACCCATAGGCCATTTTTTGCCTCTTTCTTCCTCTTCTTTAAACTGTGAAATAAATGAGCAGTGCATGAGAGACCAGAAGAATCATAGAATAGAATCATAGAATGGTTTGGGGTGGAAGGGACTTTCAAGATCAGCTTGTTCCAACCCCCCTGCCATGGGCAGGAACACTTTCCACCACACCAGGTTGCTCAGTCCTTCATCCAACCTGGCCTTCAACATCTCCAGGGATTGAAGGGGCATCCATAACCTCTCTGGGCAACCTCTTCCAGTGTCTCACCACCCTCACAGTGAAGGATTGGGTTGGCTTCTGGGCTGCAAGCACTCGCTGTTGGCTTATGTTGAATTTCTCCTCCAATAACACCCTCAAATCCTTCTCTTCAGGGCTGCACTCATGCCAGCCTCCACCCAGCCTGTATCTGTGCTTGGGGATGCCCCGACCCAAGTTAGAACAAAAGTAACTTCCTTAAGAGCAGTGAGTAATTAACTCTAAATAACCCAATTAATTTTAATCTCAGGCTGTGAATGAAAATGCCTAATGGGAAAGCAGGGATGTTGTGATTTCTGTTACCTATATTCCAAGCATCTACTTCGATCCAAAATTGGGGAGTAGAGAAGGGATAAAACGGCTGAGCAAGGCTATTGATCCATGAAAATATTACTACAGAAAAAGAGAAAAGCATTATTTTAGGTAGTTGCAGTCAAAATACATTTTTAATTGCTGCTTCCCTTCTGGAAGGCGTTTTGTTAAAGAGAAGCAATTATGGGAATGATGCTACAGTGTGTTAGTTGTTAATTCTAATGCACAGTCATTAGCCAGGATGTTGGGTTAACTGATGGGATTTTGATCTTTTCAGCTCATCTGACAGTGCTTTCCTTGAGCACCCCAACAGGTGTATGTGGAACACGCTGCTACTCTTTCCTCCATTTTTCTGAGCAGGGCGTATTTTTATGACCTTACTCTTTATCCTTTAATATAGAAGGGAATTTTTTTTTTTGTTTTGTTTTGTTTGGTGAATCAGAAGAATACAAGCTTCTGCTATTCAAATAGAGGTTGTTTTTCTTTAAAGAGGCTGTGGATGCCCCCTCAATCCCTGGAGGTGTTTAAGGCCAGGCTGGATGAGGCATTGAGCAACCTGGTGTGGTGGGAGGTGTCCCTGGCCATGGCAGGGGGGCTGGAACTAGATGATCTTTAAGCTCCCTTCCAAACAAAACCATTTGATGATTCTATAAAACCAAGTTGTAAAGAAAGCAGTGATTAAAATTTCAATGAAATGTCTTTTAAAAACATTTAAAATGTCCAGAGTGCTGTGGGTTCTTTACATGGACTAGGGGGGATGGGTGATACTCTGTGGGAGGAAAACTGCAAAACTGGCACCCTACACCTGTAAGAAGAAGAATAATTAGGTTTTAATTTAAGGTCAGAGTATTGTAAGGCAAGTATTATAAAGATTAGTACAAATGCAATGTAAATCTCTTCTAGATATGTGTTGTACAGCAATTATTTAAAGTAAGAAAAATCAGCTCTACGTTAACATCATCCATTTAAATTGATTTACTGAGATCTTTACCTGTAAAATCAGGAAACCACATTTTTCTGTGAAACTTTGACTTTGAAAATACTGTGCTTTCTGTATGCTCAGGTACTCCCATGTTCATGTTACTTACATAAGATTCAGTAAGTTCTTTTGTGATTGTTTAAGCTACTGGAGGCTTTCCAACAGACAGCAGTTTTTCCCTATTTATTGAGCAGGGAATGTTTTTATGACTATAATATGGAGGAATGTTCTTCACTGTTTATTATGTAGGAGGGTGTTTTTTGTTTATCAAGTGAATATAGATGCCTATCAAATCAGGGTGTGGTCAAAGTTTGTTCACTTCATGATGTTGTATAGAACAAAACAGAACTGTAGGGCTGGAAGGGCTCTTCCAAATCATCTAGTGGCAACCCCTGCAGTGACAGGGACATCCTGCACTAGATGAGGTTGCTCAGAGCCTCAGCAAGCCTGGTCTTGCATGTCCCCGGACTTGATGGGGCCTCTACCTCCTCTCTAGGCAACCTGTTCCAGTGTCTCCCCACCCTCCTAGGCAAGAGCTTCTTAATGAATTATCTAACCCTGCCCTGCTCTAGTTTCAAACCACTGCCCCTTGTCCTGTGGCTCCATGCCCTGGCAAACAAACCTTTCCCAGCTTTGCTGTAGCCCATTCATGGACTGTGCTGTCTTCTTGGAGTCTTACCTTCTCCAGGCTGAGCAGCACCAGCTCTCTCAGCCTGGTCTCATAGGAGAAATGTTTCCATGATAAGGGACTTGTAAAACAAGCTTTTCCTAGTGAGCTCCTGCTGCTTTTTCTCCACTCCCCTCATCTTCAGTAGGGACCACAGTAAATCCTGTGCTGTCCCTACAAACTGATGGATTGATTTGTTTTACAAGCTAGTCCTACAACTTTCTCCTCTGTGAGGAAACAATGCTTATGTAGTAGCATTCAAGAGCTTGCCTCGTATTATGCAGCCTCATAATTTTAAAAGATAACCTCAGCAAGTATCCTATATGCAGTTTCCATGATTAGTATGAGGCACAGCATATTTCACACTAAATCAGGATAACGCTGCATCAGCATTTCAAACAGCCCTTGGTGATTGCTAAGGCCATGGAGGGGAGGATGAAGTGTGGAGAAGGTAATTAGAATGACCTCCCATTACCCAGCTGATGAGTGCTACTGGATCTTTGTCCACAAGTAATGGAGTTTTTTCAGAAGATGCTGCTTATCTACCAGCATTTTGCATACAGGTATCAATGGGAGTTGATGTGAATGCCTGCTCAGGGATGTAAATAACAAACCAAATACTGCTTCAGTTTTCCAGGAGCATTACAGTTTTAGCTGAGGTATCCACTAAGTTGATGGGGTTTTTTTTCCACATTCTTATTGACTTTAAGCTTGTTTTAGAATATCTCTTAATTTTTAATCTGTTAACAAGGTTCTCGTGTTAGTGGTTTCATCAGTCTCTTCTCCAGCAGTTAGCATCTGGCTGTAGGGTTAGACTGCACCAGTATATGTTTGTACAATCACAGAATGTGTTGAGTTTGAATGACCTTTGATGACCATCATGTCCAGCCCCCTGCAGTGGCACTAGATCAGGTTGCTCAGAGCCTCAACAAGCCTGGCTATGAATGTCTCTAGGATTGATGGGGCATCCACCCTCTCTCTGGGCAACCAGGCCAGTGTCTCACCACCCTCCTAGGCAAGAAATTCTTCCTCATGTCTCATCTAAACCTGCCATGCTCCAGTTTCCACCCATTGCCCCTTGTCCTGTGGCTCTATGCCCTGGCATACAGCCCCTCCTCAGCTTTCCTGTAGCCTCTTCAGGAACTGGGAGACCACTAGAAGGTCTCTCTAGATCTTTCTCTTCCCCAGGTTGAACAGCCCTAAGATTAATGATGGTTTATAGCTTGTTACCTGAAAGCTTCTACAGCAATTGTGCTGCTAGATCATCACTAAAAGAAGATTTAATAGTAAACATAATGTACAAGGGTGTGTTTGCTGCTTAGTTTGAATTTTCTTTTTAGAGTTAAGGAAATCAACAAATTAGGACAAATATAAGAGAAGTCTGCGGCAGCACTGACAGTCTTCTAGAAATACATGCAGAAGAAAAGTAATATTAGCTCTGAGCAGTGAGATTTATCTTTTTATTTTTTAATATTCAGCCATTGACTCTTGTTGGAGCTCTGGCAGAGCAGCCTGAGCTCCCTGGGAGATATCTACTGGGAATATGCCAGGTTGTCTATAAGCAGCCTTGTGAGACAAATCCTTAAGTTCTGTGACAACATGATTATTCCATCAGCATTTAAATAGGACATGAAGTGATACAACAACTGTGTTTATATGTTTCTCATAATTTTTGGGAGCTCGGTCTCTTTAGCTTGGAGGAAGCTGAGGGGTGACCTCATTCATGTCTATAAATATGGAGAGGGTGAGTGTCAGGAGGATGGAACCAGGCTCTTCTCAGTGATATCCAATGATAAGACACTGCAAGGTGCAACACAGGAGGTTCCACAGAAACGCAACAAATAATTTTGTCAAGGTGAGAGAAGAGTGGCACAGGCTGCCCAGAGAGGGTGTAGAGTCTTCTTTTCTGGAGACATTCAAACCCCACCTGGACACCTTCCTGTGGGACCTGACCTAGATATTCCTGCTCCATCAGGGGGATGGGACTAGATGGTCTTTTGAGGTCCTTTGCAATCTCTGACGTTGCGGGCTTCTTTGTTGTTCTGTTTTTTCATGACCAGAGTTCATCCAACATACTGGAGAGAGTTCATAGATGTAAAGGATGCAGGATGATATTGTATTTTAAAATTCAAGCCAAGTTAAGCTTGGGGATTCTCTTCATGAAAACAAGCTCCCCTCATGCAACTGACTTAATAGACTGCAGAGACTTTCAGTTCACTTTCTGAAAGCTAAATTGGTCTTAAAAAGTTTTTCCACTACATTTGGCTTAACTGTGTTTTGTGTTAAGCTTGCTGAAGTAAGAATGGAATATCTAAGTAGGAGAACGGGGTGCTGCTGAATTCTGTGTGCTCAAGGTGAGCACTATCTAGGTGTAAATTATTGAGCTGTCGGTTGAAATGAAGCTGAATATTTATTTAAGTAATTCACATGCAGATTGTTAGAGAAGAAGACACAGTTTCTGCCTTAGCAAAAATCAGGAGCTCAAGTTAGTGCTTATTACCTTTCAAATCAAAGGAACAGTAAGGATTTATCTTTATTTCTCTTATTTTGTAACTTGTGCAGGAGTATTAGGCTGGTTCTTTTTTTTAGCAATACATCAGAAGTTGTAAAGAAACATCTATTCAAGAATATTCATTCTTGGGCTAAAAAGGTGAATATATGCATTAATCTACATGGATATAATCCTTAAAGTTTTTGCATGTCACAGTAACATGTTTTTTTCAAGTAGAATTGAAGAGAAATGCCTTGTTGACTCGTGTTTTTGAGGAGAAATTGAGCAGTTGATGCTGATGGGTTGTGTATAAGTGAAATAACTTACTTCAGCCACCTGAATCCAGCTCTGTATGTCTTGGAGCTGTTGCTCTAGGGTTTCTGCTAAGCAACTTCTGTGATGGTTGTTTGAATTACTTTTATCACTGTGAAGGTTGAGTCTATGGATGATCTGAGGTGACTTGAGTCCATGGATGATCTGATGTGGCTTTTTAAGAAAGCCATGAAAAATTTTGTAATATAATAGAGTTGCTAGTGTTGTATGCTAATTTATTAAAAATATGTTCCAAAATTGTAGCATTGGGAGGTGCTTTGTCACTTTGCGTGTTATAACAGTGTAAGATGCTTCTTTCTGTGCCATGTGACATCCTTCATGGCCTGGGAAGAAATAATGGAGGAAAGAAATATACATTTTATGAAATGTGAAAGAGAATTGTTTTGGTTGGAAGGGACCTTCAAGATCATCTAGTTCCAATGCCACTGCCATGGGCAGGGCTACCTCCCACTAGACCAAGTTGCCCTGGCCTTAAAACACCTCCAGAGAAGGGGCATCCACAACTTCTCTGGGCAAATTAACATCACTATTATTTATTTTCTTTGAACTGTTAATCAGTATGAGTCACTGTAGGGTTTTCTTTGAAGGTTTCATCTGATTTCTGGAGTGGGATACATCTCCTTGGGAAATGCGACCAGCTTTTTGCCTACCCTGTTACATGCAGCCTGCTCCTAAAGCATGATGGAGCAAGGAAAGTCGTTTTGGATTAAATAATCAGAGCATGTAGTTACTGCAGCTCAGGGGTAATGTATTATTCACAAAGTAATTGTGAATTTTGGGACTGTCACATCCAACAAAACATGGTGGTAGTACCAGCTACTAGAACTGAACGGAGTTAAATGGCAGCCAATTAGCTTGGGTTGGAAAGGAAAAAAATGGAACACCAAACCCCCATTCAAATACCAAATTGGAATCCCATTCCTTAAAATGGCCTTTGGGAAATTAATTTTATTAAGCAACTTATCTACTTCAATACTTGTTCTTTTTCTGGGATCCTGATCTACATGTGTGCATGTAAAATATACATGCTATAAATCTGTCATCAAATTATTTTTGTGGTGGTAGAGTTTTTTATTAATTGAGAACTGAACACCCAAGGAATTAAAGAAGAATTTCACAGCTGGCACAGACCAAAATTGCTTTCTCATTGTTATATTACTCATTATTCCCTTAATGTGTGTTTCTAACATGAATTGTATCTGAATTAAAAGGTAGCAATGACAATTTCTGAGTAACTAGAGTAGTGGGATGGCTGAGTCTTGGGCTTGGGTTTACCACAGAATGGTTTGGGGTGGAAGGGACCTCAAAGATCATCCAGTTCCAACCCCCCTGCCATAGTCAGGGGCACCTCCTACTATACCAGGTTGCTCAATGCCTCATCCGGCCTGGCCTTAAACACCTCCACGNCATCCATTACTCCTTGTCCTGCCATCCTGGACCCTATTCAAACGTCCTACCCCAGCCTATCTGTAGCCACCTTCAGGTATTGAGAAGCTAATCTGAGTTCCCCCTGAGCCTTCTCTTCTGCAGGCTGAACAACCCCAACTCCTTCAGCTTGTCCTCTGGAAGGAGGGGCTCAAACCCTTGGGGGCCTCCTCTGGACCTGCTCCAACAGTTCAACGTCCTCCTTATGTTGAGGGCTCCAGAACTGAACACACTGACTCCAGTCGGGGTCTCACCAGAGCCCAGTAGAGGGGCAAAATCATCTCCTTGTCTCTGCTTTGTGATTTTAAAAAGGAATTTTCAAGACAGGTCTGTAAAATCTTGAAATATTTCAAATGGTTAGATAAGCATGCCACATGGGTAGCTTGTGTAGTGAAAAGCAGCTGGTATTTTAGGAGGCGTCGTAAATGCTCATTTGTTTAGTGTGATTTTATCCCCATTTTGGGCACAGCTCAGCTTACTGGGTAAATGAGGTACGTTGCTATAATTCAAGGGAGCCCAGATGTGGAACAGTTGTGTCTCATCTTTACCTGTGAGATTACATGTGGCACACTTGGTGTTAACACAATTTAAGAGCCACAAAAGGTTACTGCTCCCACTTGAAGGGTGGGACTTTGTAACATAGAATTGCAATATTGGAAAGGACCTTTAAGGCCATCTAGTCCAACCCCATACAGTGACATCCTGCATTACATCAGATTGCTCTGCGCCTCAAGCCAGGCCAAGGATGGTGCCTCCACCACCTGTCAGAATGACTATGCAGAATGGCTTAAGAGAATATGAGGGAAGCTCTTCCTGGATGTGGTTTGATAGTCTGTATTTTGCAGTAGGATTTTACTTAGAATCATAGGACTGTAGAATGACTTGAGTTGGAAGGCACCTTGAAAAATCATCCCCCTGCTCTGGGTGGGGACACCTCACACCAGCACAGGTTGCTCTAATCCCCTTCCATCCTGGCACTGAACCCCTCCAGGGATGAGGCAGCCACAGCTTCTCTGGGCAACCTGTGCCAGGGGCTCATCCCACTCACGGTAAGGAATTTCATCCCGTATTATAAACAAAGTTTTGGGCAGAAAGGCAGCTTTTGGGTTGGAACGGGTTAATATAGATATATCAGTGCAGCATAGCTTTGATAATACTTTGGCAAATGGTCAAGTAAAAATGCTTACCCTTTGGTTACTATTTGATTGTGTTCCATCTGAAGCACAGTAATGTGCTTTCTAGGGTAGTAGTTTTCTTTCCCCTCTATTTAAGTTCAATTTATTCCTGCTGGTGCTGCAGACAGTGTTACAGCTGTAATGCAGTCTTGTACCGTCTCTTTGAAATGTTACCTAACTGGCTAATGTCTCAGACTGAGTATTTTTTGGGTTTTTAAGCTCATATACTGGTTTGTGTTGGAAGGGACCTTCAAGATCATCTAGTTCCAACCCTCCTGCCTTGGGCAGGGACACCTCCCATTACACCAGGTTGCTCAGTGCCTCATCTGGCCTTAAACACCTGCAGGGATTGAGGAGGCATCCACTACCTCTCTGGGCAACCTCTTCCAGTGTAATGGGAAAGAAATTCTTTCTTATCTCCAACCTAAATCTCCCCTCTTCCAATCTGTATCCATTCCTCCTACTCCTGCCATCCTAACCCTATTAAAAAGTCCTACCCCAGCCTTTCTACAACCCCCTCCTTCAGCTATTGAGAAGCTACTGTGAGGTCCGACCTGAGCCTTCCCTTCTGCAGACTGAACCCCAGCTCCTTCAGCCTGTCCTCAGAAGGGAGGTGCTCCAGCCCTCTCATCATCTTCGTGGCCCTCCTCTGGACCTGCTCCAACACCTCAGTGTCCTTCTTATGTTGAGGGCTCCAGAACTGCACACAGTAACTCCAGTTGGTGTCTCACCATAGCCCAGTAGAGGGGCAAAATTCCCCCCCCCCACCTGCTGGCCACACTTTTCTTGATGCAAGCCTAAAGCTGGGTTGTCATTCTGGGCTGCAAGCACACACTGCTGGCTCATGTTGATTTTTTTATCAACTGACACCCTTAAATCCTTGATTTCAGGACTGCATTCAAGGCACTTTCATAAGTCAAAGAGTAATTGCCTGGTTTTTTTTGAGCTAGTGATGAGTTTCACAGAACAGTGTGAGTTACTCTGCGGTGAAGGCTTTTTTTTCTGAGCTTATAAACACAGAACGTAAAAGCTGTGACTGAATAGAAGGTGAGCAAAGGCTGTAGGAAGGATTGCTCAAAGTCAATATTATGTGATGTTAAACCTAGAAATGCAGCCTTTTGTGGAATTAATTCATCCAAGTTTATCTTAAAATACTGGTGCTACTTGATTATAAGATGGTAAGCAGTGATGCTCAGGTATTAGCGATGACTAAAAGCTTTATTTTCTTTTATTTCTCTCTAACAATTCTGAGACATAAGCTATTATTTCAGCTTTAATAATGTGATTTTTTTTCTGATTTGATCTCTTGGTTTGCTCTCTTTTATTTTTCTTTTTTGTACAAGAAAATGCTCCAGGATGAAATCTTGTCTACGAATGTAATTTTTCTTTCTCTGTAGTGTAACCAAGCTTTATTTGCATCTTAATATTTTTCTTCTTATGTTGTGCTCGACTTTGATTTGGGGATGGGACATAAGGAGGGTGGCAAATGCAGAATTGAGCTATTAGGACACTTTCTTTCTACTCTAAATACATTACATCTGTTTCAGAACAGGTTTAATATGATTGAATATGCACTTTTCTGTAAGTTCAGAACCTGAGCATCCTTGTGTTCAGAAATGATTGGAATTTTAAGTACAGAGCATTACTTCCAGTGTGCCTTATCTCTAATGAGTTTTGCACTTATAGAGTCTATACTGATAGAGATGCTGTTATTAGAAAGAGTGTTCCTCCAAAATTCTGCATAAACAGCTACAGGGAGCAGATACAATGCTTTTATCAAATATTCCTCTTGAGTTGTGTGCTGTGATGTTTCCCTGTTGAGTGTGAAAGAGTGAAACTGGGAGAATTTGAATTCCAACATGGTGAAACTGTCTTTTATACTTTGCTCTTAGCTTTTATTTGGACATACTGTGTTTCAAATTTCTCTGCATTATTCAGTGTGTGTGATCTAGGCCTTTAGTTGTAAAATGTTTATAATTCTTTAGATGGGAGGATACTTCATATTAGAGATCTTTTTAAAAATAACTCACTTTGGGATGTATGTTATCCAAGTCCTTATAGTTCTTCATATGAGAAGATACTTCATAGTTTATTTTTAAAAATAGCACTCTGATGTTAAACAATTATGTAAACACTAGCTCTACAAGTCCAGCATCCCAAATATTTTCAGAATATGAGAATTTTGAACCAAACCATAACAGAAAAGCAAAATCCTGAGGATATCAGTAACTCAAAAAGGTATAAAAGAGAGAAGACTTATTCTTTATACTGAAACTACTATTATGAAATTTGTAGTACATCGAGGTGTCTGATACTGTTGGTATCTTTCACTCTCTAAATCTGTTCAATTCTCAATTTTTCTTCCACATAAGTAATTGAATGATGTTTTTAAATAGATATGCATCTCCTCTTTTTTTTTTTTTTCCCCCTCTTAATTCAACTATCTCAGAATGGTTTAAACTAGAGGCTCCTTTACAAAGTGCCAGCTTAGGAATACTTCCAGCTGACAAAAAACTGCTGATGTTTCCAAAGTACTGTTTTGCCCTCAGAAAAATGCCTTCAGATTTGCTTTCCTGTTATTGTGGATTTTAAACTTCATGTTGGTATAAATGAGATGTTGAGAAAGTGTTGAGAGTGAGTGCTTCATTATTTGAATTTCTACAACTGTTCTTTAGCAAATAGAAAGGTAGGGCAGTTCTTATCAGAGTTGTATTTAATTTTCACTGAATCATATGGTGCTGGGGATTGGAAGGGACCTGGAGAGATCACCTAGTCCCATCCCCCTGCTGGAGCTGGAACATCCGGATCAGGTCACACAGTAAGGTGTCTAGGCAGGGTTTGAATGTCTCCAGAGAAGAAGACCCCACACCCTCTCTGGGCAGCCTGTGCTACTTTTCTCTCACCGTCACCCTGAAAAAGTTTCCTCTCCTATTTCTGTGGAACCTCCTGTGTTCCAGCTTGCACCCACTGCCCCAAGTCCTAGCACTGGATATCAGTGGGAAGAGCCTGCATCCTCCTGACACTCACCCTTTTCTTATTTATAGACATGAATGAGGTCAGTCCTCAGTCTCCTCCAGGCTAAAGAGACACAGCCTTTCTTCAGAAAAGGGAGATGCTCCAACCCCTTCATCATCTCTGTGGTTCTGTACTGGACTTTGTCCAGCAGTTCCCTGTCCTTCTTCAACTGAAGACCCCACAACTGGACACAATATTCCATCTGTTGTTTCACCATGTCAGAGCAGAGGGGAAGGAGAATCTCTCTCCACCTACCAACCTCACCCCTTCTCATACACCCCAGGACGTTTTACCTGAAGCAGAGTCATTTTCAGATGCAGCTTTGTTAGAAACACACTGATTTGTATTTAGAATAATCAGAAATGTCACCACAAATGGCTTTTTGTAATCCTCTACATCACTAATGCTTGTACTGAGCCAGCCCCTCTGCTTGTTTCCTGAAGATTCAGCAGCCTAGCTGCAGATGAGATCTTCCCCAGAGTAGACTTTTAATTAAAACAACTCTTTTTAGCCCAGCTGTCAGCACCACCCCGTAGAAAAGGCAGGAAGCTTGTTTTTAGAGAAGAATCTGAATGTTTTTTAGCTTGCTCTGAGGTGTTTAACCACAAAACAAAATGAAGCATTGAATATTTCTACCTAATTCTTCTCTCTCTTAGCTGTTTGCAGATGCTTTGTTTGCAATAAGGCATTTCAGCACTTCCTAGAGCTTGTTTTCCTCATAAACAAGAGTTCCCAGAGCACATTAATTCCATTCAGCTGGGAAATATTTTGCAGGGGAACTTCTGAAGGTTTGTTTTAATCTAATCCTTACTTTACAGACAGTAGGAGTTTCTCAGCACCTTCTACAGCTTATTTTTTTACCCATTGTCACTTTTCATCTGAATTAACATCTCAGAGATGCATGTTCTTCTCCAGTCAAACCTTCTTTCACGCTGGAAGGCAGTTGAATAACAACTTAAAAGTGCAGCACAAGAAGTGGGAAGTAGTTTGGGAAACAAACACAAGTCAGTTTTCTAGGTGATGCCAAACTAAATTCTCATCTGTCTTCCCACTCATGAAAAAAAATCTGTGGAAATGAGCATGCAAATGAGGGAAGAAAAGAAAAAAAAAGGACTTAATAAAACATGGGCAGGACTCTGGAGAGAGAGAAGTACCTGCTTGGCCTCTGGGAAATTAGACATTCCATCACATGCTTGGCATAGGTTTCTGCTGAGTTTTTCACCAGAACTTGGTAGCCTGAATTCCGTGTAGGAATTTGTTTCTTCCCCACCTTGTAGGGGTTGCTTCCCCCCACCTGTCCTCCTGCTGGGGCTTCTCTGCTTCTCTACCCCCTGCTGGGGTTTCTCACCTCCCCCGCTGCTTCTTCTTCTTGTGGTGTTCCCCCCCCCCTTCCCTTCTGCTGAGGCTTCATCTTCCCCCTTGGGCTGGGACTTTTAGTTATGTTGCCTTTATTTAATGACTGTTTCAGAAAAAGTTAAGAACTACAAATGGTATGTCCTTCACCATTGTTTTTTAGCATTTATCCACAGAAAATGGGTCTACCTATTTGATATATTTTATGTGCTGGAGTTGTTGTTAAAAACCTTCTTCCAAATATTGCATTCAGTTGTTGCTCAGCCTCATGGAGCTTTTAGCCCCTATGTCTCACTGATCTCTTACCAGAGAAGCATAGGTGTTGTGTGGGTCGTATTCACATGCTCCAACCTAGAGACCCAGCTCCCTCATCCTTTCCTCATTAGGGAGATGCTCCAGTCCCTTCATAATCTCTGTGTCTCTGCACTGGACTCTCTTCAGTAGTTCCCTGTCCTTCTTCAAGTGAGGGCTCCACGACTTGACACAATATTCCAGATTTGGTCAGCAGGGAGAGCAGAAGGAGAAAAGAATGTCTCTCAACCTAGTAACCACATCCTTTCTAATACACCCCAGGATGCCATTGGCCTTCTTGGCCACAAAGGCACACTGTTGGCTCATGGTCATCCTACTGTCCACCAGGACCCCAGGTCCTTTTCCCATTCAATTGACTTTAGGTTGCAATAGAACCACCTCATTTGTATTCAGTCACACTTTGAAATTAAGTAGCACTCTGTTAGAAAAATCCAGTGGTTTGGGTTGCAGAGAGGGTTGGTTTTGTTTTTTTTAGGGGATTGGTTTCTTTCTTTTAGTTTGAGCTCATTGTATGCTGGTTAACAAAAGAAACTGGTGTAGCTGTAGCAGCTGAGAGAACAAAAAGCTGATGTTGAAGATGGATTTATGCTATGTGGAAGCCAAGATATTGTGGGAAAAGTAGATCAGTCTTCTTTTAGAAAAGGAAGCCAAAGAAGTTTGAGTGACAGACTTGGCACTCCTCAATGGAGTGTGGCTTTGGGTGGCACCTAGTCCTTTCAAAACCTGCTCAATGTTTGACCCTAACAAATGTTCTCCCATGTCCCACAGAGTTCATAAATTTGCCCTAGAAGACTTTCACTTTGCTTTAACAACTAGGCCGGCCCTTGGGTGGTGAAAGAAGCTGAGCATCTGCTGTTCAGAAGCCAGGCTGGTTTATCAGACAGATAAAAGTATTAATAGTGCTAGAAAAAACCATGATTTTCCTGGGATGGGGAAACCCCAAGCGCAGATTCAGCCTAGGTGGAAAGTAGCTTGAGTGCAGCCCTGAGGAGAAGGATTTAGGGGTGTCAGGGATCAGGAAACTCAACATGAGCAGGTAGCGTGTTCTTGAAGCCAGGAGGACAACCCAATCCTGGACTGCATCAAGAGAAGTGTGGCCAGCAGGTCAAAGCAGGGGATTTTGTCCTTCTACTCAGCTCTGGTGAGACCCCAACTGGAGTTACTGCATCCAGTTCAGGAGCCCTCAACATAAGAACGACATTGGAGAGGGTCCAGAAGATGGGCACGAAGATGATGAGAGGCCTAGAGCACCTCCTTTATGAGGACAGGCTGAAGGAGTTAATTATTTTACATGTTGAATACCAAAGATGATTTAATTTCTTACTAACAAATCTTTATACTGTCTTGAGAAGTTTTCACTGTGGTAAAATGCTCAAATTATTTTTCATAACACAAGGAATGCAGAAATTATCCACTGCAGACAATTAAGGAATCTTTCAGTGATGTTTGCAGAGTGACATTTTCTAGGAGGAAGCTACTCAATTATTCTTTATATGTGGTTTTTCAGGAAAAAATAATAAGTAACTATTAACAAGCATTGTCTTTGTGTGCTCAAGACTTCAGATGATGGTGTAAGCACCATGACACAATTGGCCTCCTCCTCTTCATAGAATCATTGGGTTGGAGGGGACCTTCCAAAGCCATCTAGTCCAACCTCCTGCAGTGAGATCCTGTGCTACATCAGGCAGTTCATATCCTCAGCAAGATGTCTCCAGACTTGGTGGGTTCTCCACCTCTCTGGGCAACCTCTTCCAGTGTCTCACCACCTTCATGGGGGAAGGATTTCCCAGGCTGCTGAGGGAGGTTGTGGATGCCCCGTCCTTGGAGGTGTTCAAGGCCAGGTTGGACGGGGCCCTGGGCAACCTGATCTAGTAAATGTGTTTGTTTGGTGGCCCTGCTAGGCAGGGGGATTGGAACTACATGATCCTTGAGGTCCCTTCCAACCCGGGTCATTCTGTGATTCTGTGTCAAACCTAAACCTACCCTACTGTAGTTTCAAGCCAGTTCTAGGTCTGTACTTCTCTAGAGCTATGTTGAGTGAAAAATAGTCATTTCAGGTTTGGGGCAGGACTTCACGGAAGCAGAATTAGCAATATATAGAATTATTGTTAATGTTTTTAGGTTCTCCATTGATTTATGGGCTAATTTTACCTTATGCTTCCATTTTGACATGGTTGAAATACTGTTTTATAGGAAAATCCTCTTTTCCATTCATGTAAGAACATGGTGCAACAATCCAACTCCTTTCCATGTCTCTCCTTAGACTTCTCATTTTCACAGTACTTTTTGGATTCTACTGCATTTTTCCAAACTCCTGGCAGTGCGTTTTAACTAATTCCCTCATCCCTTCACAGCCAGATGGATGAGAGAAAACTTGTTCTTAAGCTACTTTGGGACCTCTGACAGACTAACCAGCGACCTAAGCAGCAGAGGTAACTCTGGTGTTGTTCCTCAGGCCTGATCAGCTGGTGATGTGGGGAATTCAATTTCATAAATATTCAGCATTTAGTTAAACTGAGCAAAAGGTTCAAAAGAGCAGTGGAGGAGTTCTTATAAAATGATTGCAGCAGCTTAAAAATCCCAGCTTTAAATAGCATTTTAAAAGTCTCCTATTTTCCAACTCATATACAGCCAGTTTTTCTTCATAAGACTAAAAAACCTATTAAATTTTGTTTTTTTAAATATATATATATGTGTGTGTGTGTATTGAGCAACCTGATCTAGTGGGAGGGGTCTCTGCCCATGGCAGGAGGGTAGGAACTGGATGGTCTTTAAGGTCCCTTCCAACCCAAACCATTCTATGATTCTATGTTAGACCCTCTCCAGAATTTCTCCTGTGAAATCCACTTCTCTGTGTAAAAGATTTTAGTGCAATTCAGGTATTTTGGGTGGTAAAAAGAGTGAAATAATTTATTGAGCTGTAAAATCAAGAGCTGCATACATGCATTTGATGAGTAAATTAAAAAATTCCAAAGTAGATTGCTACTAATGGCATGTGATTTATTTATTTCTTTTCTAAATTCTGACTATACAAAGCTTAGAGAAATACAACTCTTAGAGAAATTAGATTAATCAAATCAAATTGCACTTCTTTGCTTTCAATTTGTAATTTCCACTTAAGCATTAGTTTGTTTTTTGTTTCCTCTCTCTATTTCATGGATCAAGGGACAGGCAAGGTAATGCTCAGGAGAAAGGAAAGTTAAAGATTTTAATTACTTGAATTACCAAGGAGAAGACTGAACTGTGAGGGCAGTAGCAAGAGTAGATGAGAAAAAGGGTAGAAGAAGACCTCTGTGTTTTACAGTGGAGACACTTGAGATCATTCTTTTTACCATAATGTCCCCTGGGGCCAAGTCATCTTTTTATCTTTTAGATTTACGGGTTTTAAATTTTTTTTCCAACTTGGTTAATTAAATCTTGCCATTTTTCTTCCTTAAATCTTTTTAGTCACTTTGAAGCTTCCTTTAATATAAAAATATGTAATCTATAACACATCTGTAAGGCTTCTTTTTGCCTTCCAAGGGACCTTTGAATAAACTCTTAAAATTTCTTATGGGGTCTTTTTAAAACAAACATCAAAATCCTCCTGTCAATCAGAAAAATAAAGACAAAACTCTGTAATACTTCATTAAAAATAGAAACATGGAATGAGTCCTTAATGTTGTTTTAAGGGTCTAGGTACTTTTTGGGTTGAGGTGGAAGAGGAGACAACAAGGGTCTAGTTGCATAGTAATAAGTGAGTTGTGTTAGAAGTTAATTTAACTCTCCAATGAACCTTATTATTTTATAACTTGTCAGAGCATTCTGAAGGCTGAGTGGTCTTCAGGTGTTCCAGATTTCATCCGAAAGTTGCATCATTTCTGTAAATCTCCAAAGATGCACTTGGTTTATGTTGCTGTCTCTTAGGAAGTAGAAGGGAATGAACCCCAAATATGTAGGTTTTCTCATAGAAAGCCTTTTGAAGGTCTGACAGAGTACCATAAGATGCTTCTGATGCTTCTGTTGGCTTCAGAGCCTTAGGCAGCAACATTAACTAGAAACACTGACCTTAGGAAGGAGAAGGGAAAGATGTCCAAGGTGCCCCAGGTGTCTGTCATCTCACATGTGAGCTGAAATAACTGTGAGGTTTTTATCTTTCTCTATTAATTTGAGTTGGGAAATACTTTCTAAATCATAGAATCATAGAATAGTTTGGGTTGGAAGGGACCTTAAAGATCATCGAGTGTATCATAAAGTATATATTCTAGCATCCACACCTCCATGAAAGGGAAAATAATTTCCTTCTTTCTTTTTGCTGTCTTCCCTTTAGGGCCACCTTCAAAAAACTGGCAAAAACAAGGGAGCAGCGTGCAATTGTTTGTAGTTTGGGGCATTTTGGGGCTATTCTACTGAGTCACATAAGCTCTTGGAAGACCAAAAGTCAGTGCTAGCAATGGAAGGGTGCTTTGGGGGGGCACCTGGAGGCATCAGGGGCTTTGGGACACCTGAAGTCAAGGAAAATTCCACTGGAGCTATCACAAACTTGGGTTCCCCAAAGAGGAGATAATTGGGGTGCAACTCTTCTAGTTTAATTAGGCTGTTGGCAGCCCCCCCGTCCTTTTTTGGGACCCTCATCCTTCCCCAACCCCCTTTTTGGGACCCTCACCCCCTACACTCCCTTTTTAGGACCCTCACACACACACACACGCACGCAGACCTTTTTGGGGACCCTCAATCCCCTGTATTTTGGGACCTTCAGCCCCTTGCTTTTTTGGAACCCTCAGAAAAAGCAGGATGATAAATATCTCTTGAAATTGTTTGGTGACATCACTTGGTTTAACAAAAAGAATTACTCTAAATTTCTCATGCAAGTTGTCTAGAGTTAATCAAAATTAACACCACTGAGGAATCAAATGCAGCTTGAGGGCTGGAAGGGCAGGAAGGATCTACTTTCTGCAGGCAGAACACTTATAGTTATCTTAATTTTCCCTTGATGAATTAGCTTAGCAATGAGCAATGTCAATTCCATTTCCTGCTGTTATGGGGCTGCATCTGCCCTCTCCTATCACCAAGTATTTGGAAGATGTGAAAATGAGGAAGAGTTGAAGAGTTTTATGTTTAACATGAGTAATGCTTGGGTACCGATGAAGTATTTGGAGAAGTGGTCAACCCACAAACTTCTGCATGCAGAAACTTGTGTGTTTTCCAGGAAAAATGAATCTTCTTTCCTATTTTATGTGGTTCTTTTTGTGCAGAGTTCAAGCAAATCAGTCAAGTTGCAAATACACCTCACAGTCCCTTTAAAAACAATTGTTTAATCACCATATTAAAAAGATAAGCCATTTCTCTCCTCTCCACTGCTCAGTATTTTTGGATGTGAGCTAGTGTTGATAATTTTGTGTAGAAATGAGTGAAGGCTGCACCTAGGACAGAGAAATCCAAGATGAAAGATTCAAGTTAGTCAAAGTTTCTAGGCACCTGTAGACTGGAATTAAAAATAGAGAGATTTGTTTTTTGAAGCAGGTGGGGCAGATGAAATTATATCAATCTTAGGAGTTTGATGGGAATGTGATTCATAATAAGGAGATAATCAAGGGGCTGAATTAAAAAGCACCAAGATTGAATCAGCTGGAATCTATTGAACTGTCTCATCAGGTGGCATTAGAAACTGTAAGTTCTTTAGTAATGAATTATCCTTTATTTGTATTTTTGTTGAAATATATTAGTGTCAGATGTGGATTTAGTTATTCACATACATTGAAACAAGTGGTTTTTCTTTGGGAATGAAGTTTTCCAATTCATACTTCAGTTCTGACATGCCTGTTTGTTTTATTTCTTACTTATCTCCCCCATCTCACTTAAATCTTTCAATGCTTAAATTTCACAAGAAGCTCAGACATAAAATAAGTTTTTCAAAGGATTTGGAGGGCATTTTGTATTATTATTTTACAAGATTGTCATATTGCTATATATAAAAATCACTAATGTTCACAACCCTTGACTGTTTAACTGGTTAGAGTGGTGATACTGTTGTTTTTATTTTTATTCCTTCTGTTCTGTGTCACAAACAGTACTAAAAACCCCAAGAGCCATCTCCTCAGCTATGTCCACCCCCTTTGGTGAGTCTTTAAAGCTCCCGAAACACTTCATTAAGTTTTTTTTGGTGTCAACACCCCTGTCTTACTCCAGGGACTCAGTCCTGGATTTTAAAATGCTTCAAATTTTTCCACTTAGGTATCATTTCTGGTCATTGACTGAGTACAAGTGGAACCATATTGCCCCCAGCAGGGAAAGCACCGAACAGGTTTTCATTCCTCTCTTCCAAAAGCACTGCACTGGATTTAGGGGAATGTGTGCTGGCAGAGTAATTTTTCAAGATGATATAAGTGTATCATATAAACAAGCAATCTGAAATTTAACATTTAAATAAGAAAATTTATTTCTTTCTTAACTTTATGAAACTTGGAGAGTGTTTCACTGTATGGAGCAGTAGCTCATGTAGAGGAGAAAACCCCCTCCTTTTTCTTTTTGAAATACATTTTCAAGGGTCTTTCAGAGATTTATGAAGACTTTTTAAGGACTATTGTGATAATGCTTCTTTATGTAGAGACAAAATTCCTTTTTGTCGTAGTGACCAGTATTTCTACAGCAGAATTTTGAAACACCTGTATAAATTATACTACAGAATCACAGAATGACCCAGGTTGGAAGGGACCTCAAGGATCATGTAGCTCCAACCCCCCTGCCTAGCAGGGCCACCAAACAAACACATTTACTAGATCAGGTTGCCCAGGGCCCCATCCAGCCTGGCCTTGAACACCTCCAAGGACGGGGCATCCACAACCTCCCTCGGCAGCCTGTTCCAGGCAGCCTGTTCCACTCTCCTAGTAAAGAACTTCCCCCTAACATCCAACCTAAATCTTCCCTCCTTCAACTTGGATCCATTTCCCCTAGTCCTGCTATTGTCAGCCCTTTCGAAGAGTTTACTCCCTTCCTGGGTGTAGGTTCCCTTCAGGTATTGAAAGGCTGCAATGAGGTCACCCCGCAGCCTTCTCTTCTCCAGGCTGAACAAGCCCAACTCCCTCAGCCTGTCCTCATAGGGGAGGTGCTCCAGCCCCCTGATCATCTTTGTGGCCCTCCTCTGGA
>VZTY01015905.1:0-12157 GCA_013400935.1 Turnix velox
TATGAAAATTGAATGGAAGATGGACACATTGCAATTAAAAAAATGAAGGAAACAAAGGACTGCAAGACTCAAATTTACAAACAGATTTATTTTCTGTACTTGACAGTAGCTCTTTTGATCTCAATGAAGTAAGTTCAGACTTCTTTCCTGTGAAAAAACAGTCTTACACGAGACAGTGCATTTTTGCAGACAAAAAACTGTTTAGGAGTAAACTGAGAATTGAATTCCTTTTATTCAATTGATTCTTTTTATCTGATCATATACCAGTGAAATAATAGAGATAATTCAAAGAGTGGAGAATAAAAATGGTTTGCATTGGAGATTCAACATTCTATTACTTAAGGATAAAGAATTTCTAATAGCCATTAAAATGAAATTCAAGGAATATATAAATTTTAATTTGGTCTCTGCTTCATATCATAGTGTACTGAAGGCTATCAAAGTGACTTTCAGAAGCTGGATTTTAGGTGTATGTCATGAAATTGGGAAGTGCCAAAGGCAAGAAAAATTTGAGCTATTAGCAAAGCTAACAATAAAAAATTAGAACATCAAAAATCCCATAGTAAAAAGCTTATGTATAATTGCTACAGATTAAGGCACTATTGAATAATATTGCTGTTAAAGAAGCCAATTATTTTTATAGAGCAAATAAATTTTTCTATGATAATTCATATAAACCGGGTAAATGGTTAACTGCCTTAATAAAAGAGGAAGAGAAATCTCAATTTATACAAAACAAGGTGAGATAATGAACAAGAAGAATTAGGTACGTGGTATCTTCAGGGCATGTTATGAGAGTACATAAATCTGAAACTTCTGAGGATGATACCCAAATTTTGGGGCTGAAAAAATAAAAAACCTGAGTTTTATCTACCATTTCCTTAACATTGGAACAAAGAGATTGGCCACAGTCCAAAAGACGCTGGGAACAGTCAGACCTCAATGACTCCAGGCAAAGATGTCTATCCATCAGATTTTTTTTAATGCTATATTTAAAGCCCTTGGCCTCTTCATGCCACAGACCTTTACATTTTCTTTTCAATGGAGCTAAATAGTCCCTATTACATTACTGAAATTGTTCCTATTTTGAAACAGAAGAAAAGGTCATTGTAACTGTTCAGCTCTCAGCCTTTTTTTCTCATACCAAAACGTTTAGTCAGCAGGAAAAGCAAGGTAGTGAGAAGATATGCGAGAAGATTGGATGGGTTCCATAAAAAAATACTCCTACCATAGAACATGAATAAAGTATTTAACATTACTATGAGCTGTGCCCAAAATACTTTCTTCTCCCATTGATGGTAGATGCAATAACTACTGAAATACTGTTTGAGCAGCATGACTGGTAGGGCTTAGCAAATTTGTTTCAAATATTGTCTTTAAAAGGCAGCTCTTGAGACCAAAAGCTCTCACAGAATTAAGCCTTCAAACTCAACCTCATGCATTTTTTTTATTCATACCCTCCTCACAGATCCCCCAGAGTTATTCATGAGTCAAACCATTGCTAGCTAAAGTTAAGCAGCCAAATCTACCTCAGTAAGGGAAGATTCAGTTTTATTCATGCATTATTTGCTTGATATCTCAGGCAAAGACTGTTGATACAACAAAAACTAACTGTGTTTGGATATTTTCATATTGGTCCCACTCTTACTCTTTTGCTAGAAGGAACAGACTTGGTGAAGAAGTTCTTCCATTTAGTATTTGTTATTCAGGAACAGAATGATGATGCAGAAATGTGGATCTTTGGTCTCACACACAGCCCACTTCATCAGACCTGTGTTCTTCTCTGTTCGTTGACAGTCAAGTAGAATCAAAGAATGGTTTGGGTTGTAAGGGACCTTAAAGATCATCTAGTTCCAACCAACCTGCCACGGGAAGGGACACCTCCTACTTGACCAAGTTGCTCAGTGCCTCATCCAGCCTGGCCTTAAACTCCTCCACGGATGGAGGTGGCATCCACAACCTCTCTGGGCAACCTCTTCCAGTGTCTCACCACCCTCACAGGAAAGAACTTCTTTCTTATCTCCAGCCTCAGTCTCCCCTCTTCCAATATGCATCCATTACTCCTAGTCCTGCCATCACATATCCTATTAAAAAGTCCTACCCCAGCCTTTCTGTTGTCCCATTCAGGTACTGAGAANTACCAGAGTGAAGTAGAGGGGCCAAATCACCTCCCTTGCCTTGCCGGTCACACTTTTCTTGATGCAGCCCAGGACTGGGTTGGCTTCTGGGCTGCAAGCACACACTGCTGGTTCATGTTGAGTTTTTCATCCACTGACACCCCCAAATCCTTCTCCTCAGGGCTACACTCAAGCCACTCTCCCCCAGCCTGTGTCTGCGTTTGGGGCTGCCCTGACCCAGGTGCAGGACTTCGCACTTGGCCTTGTTGAACTCCATGAGGATGGCATGGGCCCACCTCTCAAGCACACTGCATCATGTTTAGTACTTTCTTTCTCACATGTTTTTCCCTGCAGTAACATGAAACAAACTTGTGCCTGAGGAAGACAAAAGTAGTAGTGTTCAAGGTAAGGACAGGAACAAACAATGTCTGGAGGTGAGTCATAAATAAAAAATGCCTTTGTGTGGTGGTGCATCAGGCTCTACTTGCTAATGTTATAGATTGACACTTGCTTTTTCTGCAAGAGAAACTGACTGTCCTTATCAAGGTTTTTGGCAAGTAAAGAAATTACAAAAGGTCGTAGAAGACATTACCACTTCTTCACAGAGGTACCAGTCCCCCCTCATGAAAACTTGCCCTTTGATGGGAGAATGGCTTTTGTTTTACAACTCTTGGGGGCAGGATGGTTACATTTCATTGGTGTGCTGGCACAATACTAGATACCCTCAAGCTTTATGATTATTTAGCACCACGGGGACTATTAGCTGCTAGTAAGACTGCAGTTTGAGTTACTGGATTCCAATAACAGTTGCAGACTTGGCCTTTAATCTAATTTCCAGTGTGCTGTTTTATTTCTGTATCATCCAGCATGGTGTCAGCAATGCAGGATTGGGCCTCTTCAAATTTGCTTACTGGCTGCTAATAAAACTCAATGCAGAAATCCTGGTTTATAGTCAGTATTTAACAAAGGACATAACAAGATTTTTTTTCTCATGAGAAACATTTTAAAAATGTTTAATAGTTTGATTTCTTGTCATCTCAAGAATATTTTTGTTTAAAAGGGGCTGAATGAACTCCTACATTTCAGAAAGGACTAACGAAGTGAAAAACAGGCTTGTGGTCTCTATGCTTTTTTTTTAACAAATGAAACAAATTAGAGATCTTATTTTAAAAAAAAGAATAATAGAAAAGAACATGAGCATGCTCAAGAGATCGGTTTCATTTGCTTGGGTATCTCCTATAATACAAATTTATATTCTGTACAATTTAGAAGAGTTTGTGATGGTAGGCAAAGGAATTAAGGGAGTAGCTACCTGAAAACTGAGCAAAGAATGTGTCTTTTTACAAGGAGTTTACACACAAAAAATTCTTCAAGGAAGAAGAGTTGCATACAGAAGCTCTCCAAGGCAGAAGAAATCTACCCCACGTTGTAATTTCAGTGACAGTAAAGAAAGGAAAAGCAATAAATTGAAAGAGAAACGTGTCCTTTGCATCCCTTAGTTTACTTTAGATTTTAGAAGACTTGTTATTAGTGGAAAGCCATTTTCCAAAAGAAAAAGATGCTCAAAAAGTATAGAGACAAATACTAGCAGTTGTCTCTAGTTTTCTTCATAATGGCAAACTGAATTTTTTCCACTGTCTTATGTTTGCCTACTGAAAAGCCAAAAAAGTTTATCTGGAGAAGAATAGGGCCAGTCACCTCACATCACCTGAAGAACAGAAATAAGACCATCTTCCCCTGGCAGCACTGCATAAAGTGTTTGAGAGGAAGCAGTTGCTTCATCCCTTCCCAATCTCTCACCAGTTATTACTCTAAAATGCACCCCAGACAATCACTATTATAATGAGGTTAACAGAAATGATAAATTCAGCAGAAGCTTCTTTGTTTCCCATTGACTTCATGTCTGTGAACACCTAAATTCATTCTTCTCACACTTGTGGGCTGAAAAACACGTCTTAGGGCTAATCTGAATATTTGTCAACATGCTTGAAGTTGAAGCTTTTGTGAAATCCTTGAATGAAAACTGTAGTAATAAAAAGTAAGAGTATTTTGAAAACACCTTAGAGAGGGAGTTCCTTCTTTTTCTAGGACACCCCTCTGGTGAAGAGGCAAGCTGCTACCTCAGATCACCAGAGAAGAGGATATTGTGCTTGAGTGCAGAGGATCCTGTGTATATTTTGCAAAGCCAGAGGGCAATTACTGTATTGCTGTCTGGCCCATGCAAACACCCTATCAAGAAAAAAAAAAACAACAAACCAAACTTAAGGTCCATTTTTAATGCTGCAAGATGGAAAGGTGAGTGCCATAAAAATTGTCACTGTTCAGTGCATAATATTTCACACATTTCAAATGGTCAGTTTCCCTTTCAAGAGCCATAAACATCTTAACAGTTGTGCTGCTGAAGGGCTCACACTTAATTGTTGTAAAAAACAAGTGTATTAGAAAAAGGTGCTCTTGCCCTCAAATTCCTGTAGGCACTAAATTAGAGCTCTCCAAAATAGGGCATGAATCAGAACTACCATTTTCTGCTTACCAGGGGAACAGTCATTCTCAGCATGAGCAAAAGCCAGTGTGTGTTTTTTCACCTGCACGTGGGGATATTCTTCTATCAAAATTCTGAAAATAGAAAAATTCAAGTGAAAATGAGCACTCTCACATTTTTTTTCTGCATCCTTGCAGAAAAAACTTCCACCTGTGCTCTACCTGCACAGTGTGTATGGCCAGTTCATCAATGCAAGCTGAAGGAATCTTTCTCCATCAAGAACTCAACAGGAAGGAACACTCCCAGTTAGGCTCTAGGCTAGTGAAAGGCGACTAAAAAATAATTATTGCTACAGCACACTAGTGTTTAATAACAACAGCTTTAAGATTTGAGATTATTATTAGAAAAAAATAGCGTAAAATTGCATGTGGAAAGGGACTGAGGCAAAAAAACTAATTGCAGAATTATGGAAGCAGCTTGGAGAGCAGAACCTGATTGGAAAAGCTGTCTGAGGTGAAGAAGCTTGAACGTTCAATATGCTGCTCCTCTCCTCTCAGTTTTGGAGTGTGTTACCCAGACTCTCTCCCACTTGTCTTGCCTTCTGTGTGATTGTCTTCCTTTCCCACCTTTCTAACCTTGACTACCTTTAGTCCCTTTCCTTTTTCAAGTGTCAGTAGCAGGAGGGAAGGTCATGCTCCAAGAAGGATGTGCAGTTCTGCAGGGAGTTGGGGCAGCAAGGGCAGCATCACTCCTCTCACTTCCAAACTGCTTTGTAGTCTTCTGAAATAAATAGACAAAGTATTGAGGATTTTCAAACATTGCCATTTCTGTGAGGATCACTGATTACTAAATGCCTAACACTATACGTAGTAAGAGTTCTTTTAATCATCTTTCTTTTAAATAATCATCTTGTGTTCTGGAAGCATGGGAATGACATTAGCCTCACACACACAGTTCCAGCCAGGGGATGCAGACACATACACCACTGCAGCTAAAAGCAGTATTAATCTCATAGCAACTTTCAATTTTAAATATCAAAATTGAATTCCACAGTTTAAATACAAAAAGACTAACCTTTTTCAATGATATTTTTATTTAAAGGACTGTCACTTTCAGCAGGGGAACAGATTTTGCTTAAAATAAAACAAAAAAAAAATCAAACAAAATTTTTCCCAAACTTATCATTTCTAAGATAGGACCATCTGCCCACTTACGCCAGCTGGGTGTCTGGCCATGAATGTCTGATATTTCATGACAAATTGAGTAGTTATCAATGGTTAGTTATTTTTTTATTTACTTTGAAAAAAAATAAGAGGAAAAAATAAAAATCAATCTGTGTTTAGTTAATTTTTATACTTTGCAACCTCATATTTTTCCCTCCTTATGTCTCTGAATGGAGAGTCTGTTTGTTGTGATGCCTCCCATTTTGATGCCTAATGAAGTTCCACTTCCAGTGGAACTCGAAGCAAATGCTGGGAATCAATCAGCCTGTAGTTTTCAAAAGAACACAAATGTTGATTTATCAAAATAATAATACCAACTGCTATTTGAATGCTTTATTTATATATCATATCTAAGTGCCTAATCAGAAGTAATAGCTTATTATTAAGTACAAATAATTTCTTATTTATATAAACAAGGCTTATCTTACTTCTCTTGCCAGTTTTAGCTTCCTTGCTAGCCATCACAGACTGCATTGGCAACCACAGTACCTCCCACTGGTTTTGCCAGCTTAAGAGGAAATAAATCTGATATTTATTTTTAAATTGTAGTTTAATACTGCTGAAGTACATGAGACTGATTTGAAAATTTAGGGTGTTTTCTTGGGATTTTCTTTCTCAGACCAAACTTTCCTACCCAGCTTGGAGTTTCTCTGACTGCAATCAGATCTCATTGCTGCTGTTCCTTGGCACTTTAGTGGGAGACAGTCACTGGAATTGTAAAAATTAAAGATTTCATCCCTTGCCAATGCAGAATTGCTATTTATTTAGTTTGGGGTCTATTTTAATTTTGACTCATTTGGGCACTTGATTCAATACACTAAGGGTTTGCTTAAACAGGGACACTCAGGAAAGTTAATCCAAAGTAATTAAAACAGTGAATTTAAAGTGGATTAGTTAAACCACATTAAACCCCAGTGTGGACTGGGGTTTAATGTGGTTTAACTAATCCACTTTAAATTCATACCTTTAGTTAATTTGGATTAATTTTCCTGAGTGTCTCTGTTTAGACAAGCCCTAAAGCCCCAATCCTGTAAACAATTTATGCACACGACTATTTGTATATGATGCACTTAATTAGCCTTGATTCAGGAAATCACTTAAGATCTGCTGAAATCAATGGAACTTAAGTGTCAATGGATGGTTTTGCCTGAATTGGGACCAAAGACACCACAAGCAAAAATACTGCCATGGACACTCTTATTCCCAGGAATCACTGTGTATTTTTGGATACTCTGAGAAGGAACTTTTCTTAATACCCAGTTTCATTTTGCCCATAATTTTCTGTAGGTTTGCTCTGCTCCATCTCAATGAGCATTGGTCTAACTGCTGCATGGTACATCAGATCACGCTGACAGGACTCTGCTGTATTTCAAGATGAGGAGGTTCAGGTGGTCTCTTGGCACCTGTCAAAGAAAGTCTCTCTTGCAGCAAATTTTAGTTAAGCAAGTCTGGAGCACCTAGTCCTTTTTACTCTTTCAGGAAGTAGTTCATCAGTCAATTCCTCTTCTCACTTTGCTCCATTCCTTTAAAAATTTTCAAAACGTATTAAGTAGCAACCTTCTATCAAACTTAGGTGATGAAATTCATCATTTTGAACATAGTTGTCAGAATGTTGAGCTATGTAATTTTACTTAAAAAGCCCAAGATAGAATCATAGAGTGGTTTGGGTTGGAAAGGAGCTTAAAGACCATCTAGATTCAACACCTTCCACTAGACCAGGCTGCTCAAAGCCCCATTCATCCTCATTTTGAACACTTCCAGGGATGGGCCATCCACAGCTTCTGTTCCAGGGTCTCACCACCCTCAGAGTTAAAAAAATGTTCAGTTTTCTACTGGAAGAAAACACTATTTTTGTTTAGGTGTTGGGAACTGTAAATATGACCAGGAAAATTACACTGAATCCTATGAATTGACATGCAGGTTTACAGGGAGCTGAAGCAAACAAACACCACTAAATCAAGATATTTTAAAATTGAAACTCATTTCAGTTGAAGTGTGAATGCCCACGGCCAAGCCATATTGTAATTCAGATGCAAACTTTTAAAATTATTTCCACAAAAAAACTTAGATGGAGAAAAGGAAAGAACCTTTAAAATTTTAAAATTGTTTTAGTATTTTAATATTTTAGCATTTTTAGTATTTTTATTTTTTAGTACTTATATTTTTTAGTATTTTTAATCTTTATTAATTTTGTTTTTAAGTATTTTTATTTTTTTAATATTGGTAAATGTTTTAAAACAATGTACAAACAGAATTTGAGAGCAAGTGAATATTTACAGTGGAAGCCACAAGCTGACAATGCTGTCAAACAAACCCTGCTGGAAGAGAAAATTCCTTAAAACCAGTGTAACTGTTCTTCCTGGGTGTGTACAGAATAAATCTCATGAAGGGTTCAGAGATGCTAGAAGTACTCTGGAATTATTTCTCATTTTCTGTGCAGGAATACACTTGATAGAGAAGCATAGCTTCTTTGTACCCACGTGACAAGCTGCAGTTATTAAAACTTTCCTGTATTGCTTTCAGATTCGCAAGATTACAAAATTTCCTGGATTAAGGAAAACAGAGGAAATCCAATTTGAAATACAACTCATGTGTCTATGTGTATTTACATAAAACCATTTGTGTATTTAGACCATCACAGAGGTACATACATTCAATAAAATGCATATAATTCACATATATATGAAAAATCTGTGGAAATCTTAATATTCTGTTTGCATGCATGAGTTAACAAAGCCAAAAAACTCATAATTTCTTACCTCTTATTTTATTTAACTGGAAAATCTATGCGGTAAGCTTTCCAGGTGCATAGAATCTTGCTAACTAGTTCATATGTGTGAAAGAGATTCACTCTGCAATTGATTACTAAATTGGACTTTCCCCCCTCAAAGGTCTGGAAATTGGAACATATTTCTACATACTTTATATTAGTGAGATCTAGATGGAAAGAATACAGAAAGTCAGTATTTTCTACATTTCTCACTGGCTCATAGGAATGCAAGCAACTTACACATTTTTTGCTACAGGTAACAGACTTTAGATGTTGAGGATTTTTATAAAACTCAGGCACATTACAGATTAAACTATTTAACTGCAATTTAACTGTAATTTAACTCTTTGCAACCAAAGTATTTAACTGCAACTGTAATTTAAACTATTTGAATGCAATTATTAATGTAACTAAAGGTAAATGAAGATTTTTCACAATTCCAAAGTAAAATTTTAAAAATATTTTAAAATCTAAGAATATTTCTTACCATCTAATATAAGAAAAATAATTCTCCTCTCCTATACAAAGTTTACACACCTCGTGTCTCTCTCCCAGTGGGACGTATTTTGAACATAAACTGAGATAGTATAAACAGTTTATTCTTAACATCCCCCCCCATAATCTTGCAAATATAGAAATTAATAATATTTGGAATTTATTTTCACATTCATTGTTGTGCATGTAAAAGGGATTAATCTGCTTACAATGTTTTAATTTTGGGGTGGAACCTCCATTCATGCTTAAATTGGCATTTTAAGTGTTATGATGAGACAAACAATTGATTGCCAATGAAACAAGAACAAACTACTTTTGGCAGATTCTGCTGCTGTTTTTCCTGCTGGCTTTTGTTCTAGCTTTTATTTTCCATGGGAAAATTTTCATATTGAGAATACTGAGAGGGGCCAAATCTTTTAAGACATCCCCTAAGTGCACAGACAATTAGATATCTGATGCTCATATAATTACTCCAGTAGTTATTTAGACAATTCACAACTGCCTGATTTGAGTACACAGTGGGAGTATTCGCCAAAGGCAGGTGCATATTTTTTTTTCCTCTGAACAGTAGCACAGATCTAGAGGTTTATGAAGGTATTGATGCTTTCACTAAATGTGTACTTAGTGAATCCAGCCTACACACCTACATCTTCACCACATAATATGCTATAATCCTTTACAGGGCCACTTCTAACAAGTACACAAAATACTTCTGCGTGCCATGTAAAAGCACTGTGTTCCAAAAGCAGAAAAACCCCACATTTCAATGTATTTAGAGTGGACAGGTCACTGTGATATGCTCAGACTGACTGTAGATGGCTGTATGATTTCTGAATCAAATCCTGTGCCCTGTATTGAACAAAATGATCATTTCATCACTGAGCCATATGAAGCACTCAAAACACGGTATTACAAGAATTATATGCATGACTGCTTAGTTTTTTGGGGGCTTTTTTGTTGTTTTTTTTTTACTTTTATTTTTAAATATGAAGATCTGCTCTAATGCAAAAACAAAGTAAGGAGAGACAAACAGAAAATAATGATTCCAAATAGCAATTAAAATGCCTGTGTGAAATTAATGGATACAATGATATTCAAAGAAATTCTCATGCCCTCATTTTTTTTGTCCTATGCATTTTTGTTTCAAATCTACCAACATCTGATTTTAAATATCTTTTTCCACACTAGACAATCTGTTGTAGCAGAAAATTTAAGTGCATTGCTGTAAAACACTACCATCAGCAAACCAGAACCTACTTTGGTCTCTGTTTCCTTAATCAAACATCTGGGAATCAAAAACATCTGTAGACTGGCATGGAATTACGACTTCCTGTCCAAGTATCTTGGGCAAAATCACATAGATAGACTGTTTATCTTGCCCTAAAATAGCTTAAGAAGCAAAAAAGTTCCTTTCTGGGAATAAGAGGATTTACAAGAAATGCCTTCAGAGATTACATAAAGTATGTCACTACTACTAAACTTACTAGGTTTTATTCCTGTCTCACATTTACAGGTATGTCTCAGATTGTTTCTGTGTTGTTCAGATGGTCAGGTTCAAATGTATACACAATGAAGTCTATCTCCCACTTGTCCTTTTGCTCTTGTCCCAGTGTCCCTAAATAGAAGCTTGGATACTTAAAGCATTATCAGGCATAATTACACAGTCACAGAGGGCAAAATAGGACATCTCACACTTCATGTTCAAATGGCCATAAAAACACTTACATTGCAGTATATCTAGCAAGTGAAATGAACTCTCCAGTACCAGGTGGTCCTCAACAATATCGCACATTCCTTCAGGATTTTTAATGATGACCTCACTATTAATATGTAAAAGGTGTCAGGAGGATGGAGCCAGGCTCTTCTCAGGGACATCAAATGGCAAGGGGCAAATTGGAGCACAGGAGGCTCCACAGAAATATAAAACTTTGTCAGGGTGCGGGTGAGAGAATGGTGGCACAGGTTGCCCAGAGAGGTTGTGAGGTCTCCTTCTCTGGAGACATTCAAACCGCACCTGGATGCGTTTCTGTGTGACCTGACCTGGTTGTTCCTGCTCCCGCAGGAGGATGGGACTAGATGGTCTGCCCAGGTCCCTTCCAATCCCTGACATACTGTGGTTTCTAAGGATGAACAGAGCAACCCAAAGCACGTGAAATTCACAACACTTAACGCAAGTGATTGTGGGGTGGTGAGACACTGGAACAGGTTGCCCATTGAGGTTGTGGATGCCCCCTTCCTCCCTGGAGGTGTTTAAGGCCAGGCTGGATGAGGCATTGAGCAACCTGGACTAGTGGGAGGTGTCCCTGCTCAAGGCAGAGGGGTTGGAACTAGAGAATCCTTAAGGTCCCCTCCAACCCAAACCATTCTATGATTCAAATGTGCCCTCCAAAACTGCATTGTCTAAGACGAACCTCTGCCAGGTTGCAGAGAAACAGGCTGAGAGGGACCAGGGACCGCTCCTCCTGAGCAGTGGGAAGCGCTGGGCCGCCGGGACGTACCCCCAAGGCGCCATCCATCTTTACACCCCCTCCTTCCAAAAACTTTCGCAACCAGTTTGAACCCGGCCACTCGCTTCCACGGAGCAACGCACTGTTTGCCTTAATTTTTTTAATTTTAAAGCCGCTTCCCCCCTCGCCCTCCCGGCCTTAACTGACGGCTAACTACATTCTACGCCGCCTTCACGTAAATAAAAGCGCCAGAGGCTGCCTCAGAAGGTAAAAGGTCCCGAATGAGCGGAACAGAAACACCGGCCCCTTCTCCTCGCCGCCAGCCGGGACAGACGGCAGCCTAGCCTAGCCCCGCTAGCATGCAGCGAGGGAACCCTGGCCTTGCCCCTCGCTCCGCCTTCCCATTCCGCCTCCTCGCCGGACCAGACCCGCACCCGCAGCCCCGCGCCGGGCCGGGGGCAGCAGGCGGAGGGAGGTGCGGCGGCGCCTGAGGCCGAGCGCGGCAGCGGCCTGACAGCGGCCCCGCGCCTGCGCGGAGATTGGCCTTAGCGGGGCTGGCGGCGGGGGGGCGGGGCCATCGCGCGTCCCTGTGTGCCGGCGAGGGAGAGCCCTTCCCCTTCCCT
>VZTY01015908.1:339-11350 GCA_013400935.1 Turnix velox
ACCGGCTCCAGGTGAGCTGCCGGTGGGTGGGTGGCGGTGACACGGGTGTCACCCCGAGGCCCACGGTGGTGCCCAGGGGAGCTGAGGAGGGACGTGGGGAGCAGCAGGACATGGCAGCAGGACATGGCAGAGCACGGGGAGGGTGGAGAGGCAGGAGGCTCGGGAGATGGTGGCATCTTGGGGAAGGGGAAGGAAAGGGAGGGGGTTTGGGGAGAGGCAGATGGGTTTTGGGGGGCTGAAAGTTTGCGGTGGTGCTGAGCAGGGTGAGGAGGTGTTTGTCCGGAGCTTGGGGAGGGGGACTCAGGTGGCTGCCGGGAGGATGGATGGATGGCTGGCTGGATGGGTGTGAGCAGCAGCCAGGTCGGTGCTGAGCAAGGCTTGTTTATCTCAGGGTAGGCATTTCAGGTCAACCCCTGTGGTGGCACCTCCATCCCACCCTGGCCCCTTCAATCCCAATCCTTGGCATATCATGGGGTCACAACTGTCCCCACATCCTCATCTCAGCTACCCTGACCCTCCCCTAGACCACATCTCCCCCCGCCCCTCCTTCCCTCCCCAGGCTCCAGCCCTCAGCTCCCCGGCTGATTTCGATCCCAGGAAGCTGGAGAGGTCCCAGGTAGTGGGAGCCAGCACCGGGCTGAGCAAGAACCACCTTCATTCATCCTATGCCTCTTCCCAGGGTGACACCCTCTCCAGAAAAAAGGGCTTCCCCAGGGCTTTATTTTGGCAGGTTGCCCCTGCAGATGCTTGGAAAGGGTCCCTTTGGTCCCTGAGCCAGCTCTTGTCCCCTGGCTGGGTGTTGGTGCCATGGAAGGAGTGGCAGAGGAGGGATTGTCCTGTGTTCACCCCAAATCACAGAATCCCAGAACGTCAGGGATTGGAAGGGACCTGGAGAGATCATCTAGTCCCATCCCCCTGCTGGAGCAGGAACACCCAGATCAGGTCACACGGGAATATACATGTCTTGGGGCTGTCCACTGAGGGACACTCAGTCCTTGCTGTCACAGGGGGGCTGCCGAGGTTCCTCTTGGTTTGTCCCCCCTTGTCATGACCTAGAAGGAGAGATGAGAGATACAAGGGAGGGGGAGGGCCCTATCACAGTCTCTCTCTGGGGGCTTGGGGAGGGTTGTGTCAATCCCTGCCTGGGACAGGGCTGGTGTCTCAGAAGGCAGATGGCAAAAGATGGGATGGAGGACAGAGGGGAAAGGGATGACCAGGGGCTGGGGGCTGCTGACAACCAGGGGATGCTCAATGGGAATCCTGGTGAAAGTGTAGGGGCTCCCATCCCAATTCAGCCAGTGAAGCTCTGGCACCCATTCCTCACCTGGCTCTGTGATCCCTTGTAGGACAAGGTGCTCCAGTCCCCTGAGGGGACACAGCACCATGAAGGATGGGGACAGGGGCTACAGCTCTGGTCTGCAAAAGGTGGTGGATCTGGCTCTGCACCATCAGGATTGGGGATTTCAAGTCATGACTTTGATCCCACACAGAGATCTTCCCTCCTTGGCTTTCAGTCCCACCCCTAGAGCTCCCCAAGGACCAGGCTGGTGTCACTGGGTGTCTGTGACAGCCACCGTGTGGGAGAATCCTGATGATGTTCCTAAGTATCTGCAAAGGGATGGGAAAAACAGCTGGGTGTCCTCCATGGAAGGCCTCACAGCAGGGGAAGCCCATCTGTGCCTCCTGAGGGGATGTTGGCTAGGGAGCAGGACACCCTGGAAGATTTCCACCTCTCTTATTGGAGGAGCTGAAGTGGGACAGGAGCAAATCTGCCAGTGACAGGGACCTGGAGGGATGTACACAGCAAAGCTCCCCGGGCAGCTGGAGGTACCCAATGCAGCACATGGCCTGAGAAGCTGTCAGCTGGCTCTGATCCCCAAAATGAATAATCCAGGTCCCTGCAGGTGTCCCACTGCCCTGGCAGAGCCAGAGAACCCCCTCTGCTTCCCCAGGGCACCCCAGTGCCTTCTCCATCACACCCAGCTGGATGCAGAAGCACTTGTGGGCTGAGCTGGGGCTCTTCCTGGTGAGACTGGACCAAGCTTTGTGGTGGTCAGTCCCACCCTGTGTGGATTCACCAGGCAGTTGGGGACCTGGAGGAAGGGGATCTGGAGGAAAGTGGCCCTGGAAGCCCTGTGTCCCCACTGGTGTCCCAGTGCTGGCTCCTGACAGCCCACAGCCTGTGTCACAGCATCCTCACAGCTCCTTGGGTTTCCCCTGGCACATCTTCCTGTGCCACCCACACGTTCCATATCCACAGCCAGGAGAATGGAGGATGTCCCTGTCCCCAGCATCTGGGATTGTGCCCATGGGCTCTCACCCAGGATGGAGCAGCTGATGGGAAGCTCTTTGGGGAGGAGGGAGCCTGGAACTGCTGAAGAATGGAATAGATTTAGATGTGAGTGAGCCATTTATTATGCAAAATTCTAGTTTGTGCTGGCAGTGGAGCAGCTGAATAAATGTTGGGGTGGGAGCTGTGTTACCTAGGGCTCAGTCATTGTAACTAGCTCCTGTTATATCACCCACCTTGAAAATGAGCCGAGGGGCAGGGGGGAAGATCCTGGATTTACCCGAGGTGCCAGGTCTTCTCTGTTTCCATCATCCCCATGCAAAAGGGGCTGTTGAATTTGAACTTGTGCACAACAAGGACCTCAGTGCTGATGATAGAACCAATGGGATAAGGAGTAAAGAATCAGGGAATCATAGAATGGTTTGGGTTGGAAGAGACCTTCAAGATCATCTAGTTCCAGCCCCCCTGCCATGGGCAGGGACACCTCCCACCACACCAGGTTGCTCAGTGCCTCATCCAGCCTGGCCTTAAACACCTCCAGGGATTGAGGGGTCATTCACAACCTCTCTGAACAACCTCTTCCAGGGTCTCACCAGCCTCACAGCAAAGAACTGAATCTCCCCTCTTCCAATTTGTGTCCATTACTTTTCACCCTGGACCCTATTAAGAAGTCCTACTCCAGCCATTCTGTAATCCCCTTCAGGTATTGAGAAGCTCCTCTGAGGTCCCCCCTGAGCCTTCTCTTTTCCAGGCTGAACAACCCCAACTCCTGTCCTCAGAAGGGAGCTGCTCCAGCCCTCTCATCATCTTCATGGCCTCCTCTGGACCCGCTCCAACAGCTCAATGTCCTTCTTATGTTGAGGGCTCCAGAACTGGACACAGTAACTGCAGTTGAGGTCTCACCAGAGCCCAGTAGAGGGACAAAAGTGAAGTAGAGAGTCTTTACTGAGAGATGTGCTAGAAAGATAAGAAACAACATTCTTGAAGTGTTTGAATACCCCAGTGAGGATTTAATAAGGAAGTTGAGAGTGAAACTGGAGAAAATTATCTTTCATCTCTCCAAAGGGAGGTGCTCCAGCTCCATCATCTTCATGACCCCCCTATGGACCCGCTCCAGCAGCTCAATGTCCTTCACTGGCCCTAAAGATTTACCAAGATCAAAATATTATTGTTGGGTTTTTTGGATGCTTTTAACCTCACTAATGCCCATGAGAATGCCAGGGAGAACTGGGAACCCAGGGGAGACCAGGCAGGATAGGAAGCACGGATTATTCTCAGGCTCTGGGAGGATGGAGAAGAGGACCCAGGATGTATGGCTATTCCCTCTCTGTGTGTGAAAGGCCTGATGTACATGCCACAGAAGCTGAGGTTATCCATCCCCTGCCCTTCTGTGCCAGATTTTGGGAGCTTTTGGGTGCAAAGCCTGCAGTGATGCTGCACTATCAGCTCACATCCTTGTGCCTCTGCCCATGGGGCTCCTAGTGTTTTCCTCTCTAATAAAAGTAACTTGCACTTATCCAAGGATGAAATTCAGACATCCCAGAGGCTATCAGACATTCACATTTCCCCAGTGCTTTTGGCATCTGCCTGGGATGCCCCATGAACTACACCCATGGGAAAAAAATGCCTTAATTCAAGAAGGGCAGGGAGCTTCTGGAGAGAGTCTAGCACAGAGACACAGAGATGATGAAGGGGTTGGAGCATCTCCCTTGTGAGGAAAGGCTGAGGGAGCTGGGGCTCTGCAGCTTGGAGGAGACTGAGGGGTGACCTCATTCGTTGGGAGTTGGAACTAGATGATCTTTAAGGTCCCTTCCAAGCTAAACTATTCTATGATTCCGTGCTTGTAAGTATGGAAAGGGTGAGTGTCAGGAGGATGGAGCCAGGCTCTTCTCAGTGACCTCCAATGACAGGACAAGGGGCAATGGGTGCAAACTGGAACACAGGAGGAAGTTCCACAGACCTATGAGAAAGAACTTTGTCAGGGTGAGGGTGAGAGAAGAGTGTCCCAGGCTGCCCAGAGAGGGTGTGGGGTCTCCTTCTCTGGAGACATTCAAACCCCACCTGGAGGCCTTCCTGTGGGACCTGATTTGATGTTCCTCCTCTGGCAGAGGGATGGGACTAGGTGATCTCTCCAGGTCCCTTCCATTCCCTGACACTCTGTGTGTGTGTGAATTGTCTCAATGTATGGACATGTCCAAGATGCTGTGCTCAGTGGGACTGTGCTGACATTCAACTGCTGACTCCTCCAGAGTAGCTTTTCCTAATCCCAATCCAGGTCTGTGAGATCAAAAAAGGGATTTATTTTTGTTTGTTTTTTTCTCCTCTGTGATCAGAGCCCTTTTGGAAATCAACCCATAACATGTTGAGCACCCCGAGGTCTGGAGACCCCCCAGGTTTGGCTTTGCCCTGCAGATGCTGAAAGAAACTTTGGGTTTGGATTTCAGCGAGCGCATGAGCTGGTTTCACTTTTCCCCTCCAGCAGGACTTGCTCTGATTTGCATTTGCAGCTTTATAAGCCAAAGTGACAGTTTATACAAATAGCCTGAAATCCTGTCTGGAAAGACTCAGGTTGGATTTTTTTATTTTTTTTTTTTCCCCCTAGTTTTCAGGAGGGTATTAAACAGAGCTGAATTCTGCCCTCATCTCCAAGCGTGACCAGAGACAGGATGGAGATTGATGGAGCAATTACACACCTTTTGTTTCTCTTGTCCCATGAATGTCAGCAGCAAAACCCACCTCTGGTGCTCATCTCCCCATTGGCATCCAGGAATTATAGAGAGTGGAGATTATTAGTGTCCCCTTTTGGAGCCCTTCATCCTTCACTCTTTGCCTTGAATGGGAATTTAGGTACCAAATCCAGTAAGCCTGGAGGAGCCCTGCTGCAGAGACACAGAAGGGAGAGTTTATATTCAGTTAGTGAGGTCACAGCTTAGGATTTAGCACGAAAAAGACATTTCTGAGTCCTGCAGCTGGAGAAAAAAAAAATCCTAAATCCTAAAAAACATAAGTCAGCCCTAAAACATGACAAAAGGAAATGGGGAATAAAGGCAAGTAAAGGATGATCTATAGAAGCATCTTTATAACCCAGGGAGAGGTTTGGGTGGAATAATTCAGGGCTGGGCTATGGGGAATAGGAAAAAGCCTAGACCTGGTCCTGTCTGCCTGCAGGGCAGTGATGGAGACCAGAGAGGGAGCAGGGGAATGGAAAGAAGAGAGATGTCAGGATGATGGAGGGGGAGAAACAACACTTGAATGTGCCCCAAACAGCTGGATGAGGCAATCCACGCACAAGGAGGGGCTGTGTGAAGAAGAGGAAGAGCTGGTCGGGCTGAAAGGATGGGTGAGGAAGGTCAAAGCACAAAGCAGGACACCACAGGAAGGGTCTTAGAGAGTAACAAGAATTACTGCTTTAATCTCATTAATCTAATGAGGAAGATCAGCAGTGAGGGGAGGGGAGCCCACATGTTGGACGCCTTTTGGTCAACAGTGTTTGCTGGAAACTCCTCACATGGAGAGACAGCCCCACAGCTACTGGGGTGTGCAGGGGCTTTTCAGGCTTCTCAGGGAAGCTGCAGAGCCCCAGCGAGGTGTGGAGAGCTGCTGTGTCCCCTCTCCTGCCCCTCAATCTCCTCTTCTCCAAGCTGCAGAGCCCCAGCTCCCTCAGCCTTCCCTCACAAGGGAGATGCTCCAGCCCCTTCACCATCTCTGTGTCTCTGCACTGGACTCTCTCCAGCAGTTCCCTGTCCTTCAATTGAGTGAAGGCCCCACAACTGGACACAGCACTCCAGATGTGGTCTCACCAGGGCAGAGCAGAGGGGGAAGAATTCCAGTGCACTATGGGGTCTGTGCTGTGCCCTGTCAGTGACAGGCTGGGAAATGCTGCAGCCCAGCACAAGCCCTCTGAAAATCCATGATCTTGATGTTATTTAAGAGACAATGAACATGATGAAAAATGAGGAGGATTTACCAAAGCAAAACTGTAACAAGGCATTAAATGAGCATTGCAGGCTGGGAAAGAAAGAAACTAAGAGCAGCCCCAGATCAGAAAGGGATCATAGAATGGTTTGGGTTGGAAGGGACCTTAAAGATCATCTAGTTCCAACCCCACTGCCATGGGCAGGGACACCTCCTACTAGACCAGGTTGCTCAGTGCCTGGTCCAGCCTGGACAGAGCAGCATCCAGGAAAATCAACTGTGAGTCCACAGGGGGGAAATCCAACAGGAGACCAAAAGCCACCAGACAGAGCAAGCAGCCCTGGAGCCTGGGACAGCAGATGGCAAGAATTAAACACAGGACAAAATCTGGAGGTTCTGAAAAGCTGAGAGGTCACACGTGGAGGCAGCAGGTTTGGTCTTGGTGGTTTTGTCAAGAGGGTTGAGGCTGCTGACGCCGTTCCTGGCTAGTGTGGTGTTGTTGGAGCCTGGGAGATGCTGAGCAGTACCCACTGACACACAGAAATGGGTTTTGTCAACTGTCAGCAGCCCATAAACAGCTTCCAGGATGATCCAGGCAGAAGGGAAGGATGGGAATAAATATTGACCCAAACTTACAGTCTCCAAGGTGGGGGCAGAAACAAGAAGGGAGAAGGCTGCTGCTAGAATATTTAACAAGGAGATGCAGAGTTAGAAAGAAAATGGGCTCTGCCTCAAGCTCAGTGCATGGGGAAGTCCCAGCACAAGAGCCTGGAGATAATGATCCCTTTGGGAAGTGGTTCTGGGAAGGAAGCAGCTGCCAGTACCTGCTTGCAGGAGAATGTGGCCACCCCCTGCCTGCCCTCCCTCAGGTCATGGACCAGCACTTTTTTCCTTGAAGTGTCACAGAATCACTGAGTTGGGAGGGACCTTCAAAGATCATCTAATCCAACACTGCAGTGACAGGGCCATCCTGCATTTGATCAGGTTGCTCAGAGCCTCAGCAAGCCTGGCCTTGGAGGGCTCGCGACATTGATGGGGCATCCACCCCCTCTCTGGGCAACCTGGGCCAGGGTCTCCCCACCCACATGGGGAAGAACTTCTTCCTCATGTCTCATCTAACCCTGCCCTGCTCTAGTTTCAAACCACTGCCCCTCATTCTGTGTCTCCATGCCCTCTGAAAATTCCGGAGTCCAGCTTTCCTGGAGCCCCTTCAGGCACTGGGAGGCTGATGTGGGGTCTCCTGGAGCCTTCTCTTCTCCAGCCCCACTTCTCTAAGCCTGTCCTCATGTTTCCAGGCAGGCTGCTAAGGTGCCTGGTCCAGCTCAGACCCTGCCTGGCACCTTTCAAATGATGGTGACCCAAGCAAACCTGTGCCCTCATCTTTGAGAGCTCACACTGTATTTTCCCCTGGTTCCTCCTCACTGTGTGGTTCCATCTCTTTCCCAAAGCTCAAGTACAGCCCTGAAGAGAAGGATTTGGGGTGTCAGTAATTGAAAAACTCAACATGAGCCAGCAGTGTGTGCTTGCAGAAGGCCAAACAAATCCTGGGCTGCATCAAGAGAAGTGTGACCAGCAGGTCAAGGGAGAGGATTTTACCCCTCTACTGGGCACTGATGAGACCACAGTTAGAGTTACTGTGTCCAGTTCTGGAGCCCTCAACATAAGAAGGACCTCATAGTAGCTTCTCAGGACTTGAAGGGGGCTTAAGAAAGGCAGGGGTAGGACTTTTAAATAGGAGATGTGATGGAAGGACTAGGAACAAGGACTAGGAATGTAAACTGGAAGAGGGGAGGTTCAGGCTAGATATAAGAAAGAAGTTCTTTGCTGTGAGGGTGGTGAGACACTGGAAGAGGTTGTCCAGAGAGGTTGTGGATGTCCCCTCTCTCCCCAGAGGTGTTTAAGGCCAGGCTGGATGAGGCATTGAACATTCATGTTTATAAAGATGGAAAGGGTGTCAGGAGGATGGAGCCAGGCTCTTCTCTGTGACCTCCATAACAGGACTGGGGGCAATGGGTACATACTAGAACAGAGGAAGTTCCACAGAACTATGAGAAGGAACTTAGTCAGGGTGAGGCTGAGAGAAGAGTGTCCCAGGCTGCCCAGAGAGGATGTGGGGTCTCCTTCTCTGGAGACATTCAAACCCCACCTGGACACCTTCCTGTGGGACCTGATCTGGGTGTTCCTGCTCTATCAGGAGGATGGGACAAGATGATCTCTCCAGGTCCCTTCCAACCCCTGACCCTCTGTGAACCCACACTTTCAAAATAGCTACAACTCATCAGCCACTCTGAAGCTGAAGAACACAGCTTTATGCATGTTGTTCAATGAATCCTTAACAAAAATTTACAGTCATCTCTGTAGCATCTCCCTGGTCCAAAACACCCTGGAGCATTTCTGGACTGTGGGCCCTGGAAGGAGGAATGTGCTGGGCAAAGTTGGCCTGAGTTGTGGGGCCAGAGGCTGTGGTGGGGACCAGGAGATGTCCCGTTGTCTCCATGCTCTGGCAGCAGCCACCAATGCTGTTTTGGATGAGCCCATGAGCATGGTCTGGTACCTCCTCAGGCCATGTTAGAGGGGACATCTCTGCCTCCATCCCCTGAGAGCATCCATGAATGTGCTGCCTGAGGAAGTGTCTGATCCCAGCTGAACCCTTGCTGTCCTTGGTTGCTCCATCCCTGGGGTGGTTCTCACCTTTCTCAGCCTGTTCATCACTTTCCTTTCTGCTGGGCTTTTACATCCAGGGAAATGTCACATTAGGTTAAATCCAGCAGCAATGACACTATGGCAGAAGGTTTGGTGGCAGAGGTCATCCTGTCGCCTCCTGGTGGGATGGGACTGAGCTTCTCCTAATGCTCTGGGCACCCTTGTCTGGTCTCCTCCCATTGATGGTAAAGACTAGGCCCTGAGCAGAAGGATTTGGGGGTGTCAGTGGATGAAAAACTCTGCTGAGACCCCACCTGGAGTTACTGTGTCCAGTTCTGGAGCCCTCGACATAAGAAGAACATTGAGCTGTTGGAGCAGGTCCAGAGGAGGCCACCAAGATGATGAGAGGGCTGGAGCAGCTCCCTTCTGAGGACAGTTGGGGTTCTTCTGAATGAATTGGGGTTGTTCAGCCTGGAGAAGAGAAGGGTCAGAGGAGCTTCTCAATACCCCCTACAAGAGGCTACAGAAATGCTGGGGTAGGACTTCTTAATAGGGTCCAGGATGGCAGGACTAGGAATAATGGATGCAAATTAGAAGAGGGGAGATTCAGGCTGGAGAGAAGAAGAAGTTCTTTGCTGTGAGGGTGGTGAGACACTGGAAGAGACACTGTGGATGCCCCCTCAGTCCCTGGAGGTGTTTAAGGCCAGGCTGGATGAGGCACTGAGCAACCTGGTGTGGTGGGAGATGTCCCTGCCCATGGCAGGGGGGTTGGAACTAGGTGATCTTTAAGGTCCCTTCCAACCCAAATCACTCTATGATTCTATCTATGTTCCAGTGCCTGGCATCACTGCCCTCACCTGGTGTCACCTCCTGCTGGTGACAGGTCAAGGTGAGGCTGTTTTCAACCCAGGTCAGTCCCTGGGCTGGGTCCATCCTGCAGCTTCCTCAGACCAAGGCTGGGGGAGAAAGAGGAAGAGTGGAAAGAGGGGAAGAGGTTGGGTTCTTCTCACCCCAAAGCAGTCTCCCTACAAGGGTTGATACTCCAGGTCTCAGCAGGGGAGTCCAGCTGTAGAAGGTCTCTCACAGGCCATGGATTTTGGCTTTTGCACATGGCAGCATTTGCCACTGTGGAGATTGGTTTGATTTTCAAGAGACTTGGCCAAGGGAACATGACATGTCCCTGTGCCGTGTCCTCCCTCTACCTCTTCCCACCATCTTCCACCCCAGCCCATCTCCAGGAGGGATTAAGGTTTATTTCTGCCCTCTGATATCCCATTAGGGGCATTAAAGCAAGAGCCAGTGGGCCTGAGGGCCCTCCATGTGACTCCAGGAGCTTTTTTAAGTTGAGACCACACTAAGCTTCCCAGAAATGGTCCCTGCTTAAAGGGGGAAATCTCTGTTCCTGGGCAGAGGTCTGGGGTTTAGGAAACGTCATTTGCCCATCACCAGGCTGGACTTGTGCCTGAGGGATTGGGAGGACATGGCAGGACTGGTACCTTGGGTATTGCTCCCTCCCTTGGGAGGGATGCAGAGGGACAGTCTCTGTGACAGTGATGCAGGAGTGCTCAGAATTCTCCATCCCCTCCCAGTGACACAACCCCAGGGGTTTTCTTCCCCTCAGGTTTTCTGTCAGTGTGCCAGTGTGAAAGTCCTAGTCCCTCTGCATGATTTGTGGGGTGTGGGGTGAGTGTACAGGCTGAAGCCCCCCCCTGCATCCCTTGTACCCCCATCCTCAGTGTCCCTGGAGATGTGGAGCTGAGGGGAAGGAGACAGGCAGGACCCAGGAGGATCCTAAGTTTGATTCTTAACTAGTTCTCCAGAATTTGAGGCATTAGGGTGCACTGGGGCTGCTGGGAAGGCAGCTTAGATCCAGCTCCACAGGGAGCCTTCTTGCTGGGATGTGTATAGAGGCAATGTGTGTGTGTGTGTGCCTCTGTGTGTGTTTGTGTGTATCTCTGTGTGTGCGTGTCTGTGTGTATGTCTGTTTGTGTGTGTCTCTGACTCTGTGTGCGTGTCTCTGTGTGTGTGTGCCTCTGTGTGCCTCTGTGTGTGTGTGTGTATACACATTTAAGTACTTATAAGTATGTGCATGTGTGTGTGGTTCCACGTGTGTGCAGGACTTGGGACACTTTACACATGTGCCATGGGACCCCACACATGCAC